>JAODOF010000028.1:10839326-10850039 GCA_027576175.1 Sciades proops | reverse complement strand
TTCCTATCACAAATGACTCCCGAAATCCTTCTCCAACTGCTCCACCCTGCCTGCACTCTCTTTCTCACCTCACTATCGCAGTCCCCATTTTCCTGCACAGTTGACCCCAGGTACTTGAATTCACCAACTTTCTTTACGTCTACCAACTTTCTTTACTTTGAGTATAGTTTTTTTTTAAACTAAACTCAGGTCTGATAATTTAACTAAATTGTTTCTCAAGTCGATTCAAAAGAACTGCTTGCTCTGGAAGTAACTTTAAAAATGTAAAATATCGGCTCTGGAGCGTCACAACAGAAAAACATTCATGAACCATTAGGAGCAAAATGGTCTCTGGGTGGGAAGGGCAGCATTACTCTCCCCTGTCAATCACAGCCACATTAGCAAATCATGGGCATCTGTGAGCTCGTGTATGTAGAAGAGGGCGGATAGCGCTTTTATAGGAAAGGCATGAAGTTCCACAAGTGCAGAATGTAAAAAAGAATGATTCAAGAATTCAAACTGTCAAAGCATACATTTTTATATCGGTGCTTCTTGTGAGATATGATTCCGTAACATCTTTCTCAGCTGAGGTTCTCAAATCATCCTGCTACATCTTCAGGACAGTCCAAACTCCATTTCTTTTCTTTTTAACAACAGCACTGTACTGTTTCACTTGAGAAGTCCACATTTAAGTCTGTCTTTTTACTCTTTTCATCTCTCTTGCTTTAACTCATGCCCCCCCAGCAGTCCAGAGCTCAGATGATTGATGATCGAGTCTGAAAGTCTTAAAAGAGGAGCTGAGAATCTGAAGAAGAGAAACGGTCGCGCCATCCCGGATGATGTCCTGGAGCAAACGGCCGATCCGGATGGTTAATAAGCTGCCTGAGTAATCATGGAGGGCAGATAAAAGGGTGACCGCAGCGAGGGCTTGCGGTGTGTTTATTACAGGCTCAGTGTGTTTTATGGCCCTGTAGCTACGTTTCCGTCCTCCATCCTTCTCTTAGCTCCTGGTACAGAGCGAGTTCTGGACAAAAATGGAGTGTTTAAAACGAGAAATATGGATTTCTTTACTTAAACAAGAATGCAAATACATCATATTCACATAAGCAGTACTTGAAAATAAAAGATGGCTGAAAAAATTGTGTGTCTACAATAATAAAACTAATTACTGAAGTAATAGAAATGAGAAATGTCTAATGTACGAGCTACTTTCCAGGCTAACAGTTTCACAGATTTCATTTTGTTACAGTTTTAGGAACTGTTCTGAGAATGTCTTACATAACCTTTATAAACATTCCCACAACATTGCTGCAATGTTTATTTTTGCAACACTAAACCACGTGTAAGTACCATTCTACATATTTGTGCTGTAAAGCAAACAATTACCAGAGAAGCCTAAGGTTTTAGAATGTTATAGAAATATTTCTGGGATGTTCCTCTAACCTTAGTGCAGTGTTTCTTAAATAAGGGTCCTCGTACTCCCCAGGATACTTGAATGTACTACAGCAGGGGAAAAAAACCTCCAGAAATGATTTGATAATTAAAGCGAGCAAACACAGTGTCAGAACTTATACAAATAGTAGCTGTGAGCAAGACTTTGCGTTACCTGAATGTTTGCCTGCTTTATATCGTGTGTAGACAGGAAGTGGTGTTGAGTGTAGAGGAAGTGATTCGTAGTCAGGGGAGGCAGTACCCTGCAGGTGTGGTGGTAATGTCCCTGGTGACAGGAAAAGATTGTTCATGGTTCGGGATGATCACAGTGAGCAGATTTCACCAACAGAAATTTTCATTAACATGCAGCACGTAGCTCCACCCCCTGCTGAGGTAGAAGGTGATTCTGATTCAGGATGACCGCTATGACTGTTTTTAGCTTTGTCCTTTTGTCCGCTTTTATGTCACACGTGTGTGTGTGTGTGTGTGTGTGTGATAAAGCCCTTGCCTGAGGGCCTTCAAATGTTCAATTATATCTTGGAGATGGTAACTTAAGTGCAGCTGTTGGGATATTGGCGCTCTCTCTCACACACACACACGTCATGGACATACACAAGGACTCTATTCTCTTCAACATAAGCTGAAAGAGTCATACACACACCTTCACACTGAAGTCCCGTGTGTCTCTCTCTCACACATACACACACACTGAGTTCTGACAGTATCTCCTGCCCTCCGGCTGGGCAAGGTGACAGACACCGTTGCTCTCCTCAGGACAGATCACTCACTTTCATCAATAGGGCAACAGGGTCAGTGTGTGTGTATGTGTGTGTGATGGGGGGATGGAGAAACACGAGGGAGGGATGGGGTGAGGAAACTGGCAGACAGGGTGGTCTGAGCCATCAGTTCAATGTCAGGACATTTTATCTTCACACACACGCGCGCGCACACACACACACACACACACACCGCATTCCAAGACAGATTTCACCCAGAGGCCATTTATAATTTAGATAAAAATATACCATTTTATAGATATATAGTCAATACTCTCAATGTATATACAGTCAGGTCCATAAATATTGGCACCCTTAAAGAGAATGGGGTGAAATCTAAAACCGTGTAAACATTGCACACAATTATTTAAAATTTACACTTAAACAGTACAGAGACTACTAGCAATCTTTTCTCCAATACAAACTACTCTCACACACACACACATATATATATATATATATAAAGTAATGGCAAAACTACTGACACCCCTGAACAATTTTTAAAATGGAAATAAATCACTATCTTTTAAATATCTTTGAATTTTTAGGTTGCTCACAGTCTGCAGAAAATCTGCTGTTGGCTTTGGAAAAAATATAAGCTTGAACACAAAATCCCAGCCCAGGATTAGACGAGATCATGTTTTAAGAGGGTCGAGGTCAAGGCAAGAGCAAGTCTAAATGAAAGTGAGTCAAGGTCAAGACTAAGAAGAAAAAAAAACATGAAATAATTTTTCAAGGTTAAGGAACAAGTATAAGGAAATAGAGAAATGTCTCGAAACTGGACTCCAGTCCTACAGCACCACTTTTAACACAAAAGGAGAAGATGATTGTTTACCAGGTAATAGATATTAAAAATACATAAGCATTAGGTTGTAACAGAGCAGCAATATCTGTATCTGTATGTGCATTCAAACCCTTGTGTGTTCTCTCTCACACACACACACACATACACACTCCCCCAGGATGAAGAGCCTGAAGGCTAATAAAGCTCAGCAGTCTCTGGGAGCTTTAGCTACTTTAGTATGGGGGGCAAAAGCTAAGCGAAGGAACTCAAACTCACAGAAGAGATTTCCACAGGTTAATTAGCCCATATGAAGCTAATAAAAAAAGAAGAAAGAAAAGAATCACAGATTTTTTTTTATTCTTCCACAATACCCCTGTCATGATCACAACAAGCACAAAAATAAAGCATATCATATTATTTGTAGCACAATACTGTAAATGCTGGATTCTGATTGGACAGAAGCTTAACAGCAGCTCTGACAGCAGTGCAGCAACAACTCTAGCTGCAAAAACCTAAGAGTGGGTATGGCTAGTGAGCGTCCATTTAATATTTAACTTTCTACTGATTTATGATTAACTAGTGCAATGATTACCCTTAGAGATAGTGCTACATTTTATATACATACATATTAGCTAGTAATTTCAGCTTCAGTGGCAGCTCAGTGTTGTAAAGAATGCAGGCTGGTTTATTCACTATGAAGTTAATGCTACTTAACCAAGCATTAGTTACTTATTAGTTAAGCACCTCCTACTTTTTGGTATCCACCCACTCCCTAAATAAGTGCACACACACACTTTTTGGTATCCACCCACTTCCATAGCAAGCATCTCCCACTTGTTGTTATCCATCCAGTTCCAGAGTAACCACCTTCCACTTGTTGATATCCACCCATACACAGAGTTAGCACCTCCCACTTGTTGATATCCACTGACACAGAATAAGCACCTCCCACTTTTTTGGTATCCACCCACTTGCAGAGTAAGCACCTCCCACTTCTTGATTATGCGCTCACTCACAGAGTAAGCATCTCCCGCTTTTTGGTTGTCCACCCACTTGCAGAGTAAGCACCTCCCATTTTTTGGTTATCCCCTCACTCATAGAGTAAGCACCTCCCACTTTTTGGCTATCCATCCTCTAGCAGAATATGCATCTCCCACTTATTTGTTATCCACCCACTTGCAGAGTAAACACCTCCCATTTTTTGGTTATATACTCACAGAGTAAGCACCTCCTACTTTTTGTTTATCCATCCTCTAGCAGAGTAAGCACCTCAGACTTTCTTGGTATCCACCCACTTGCAAAGTAAGCACGGCCCACTTTTTTGTATCCACTGTCTGTCTAGTCCTATCCTCATTGTTGAGGGTTGGGGACCATGGACACAGCATGCACCACCAATCTCCACCGTCTCCTCTCTCTGGCGATGGTCGTACATTCCCCCACTGGTCTCCCCATCCAGTCTCTGATGTCGTCTGTCCAGCGGCATCTTTGTCGTCCCCTTAACCACTTCCCGTCGATTCTGCCCTCAAAGATGTGGGTGCAGAGGTTCTGTGCCCTGATGACGTGGCTGAAATACTGTAGCTTCCGCCTTTTGATGATTGCCATGAACTGCCGCTCCGTGCCCAGTTCTTCCAGGACTGACTCGTTGGTTCTGTGGTCGATCCAGGTGATCCTCAGTGCCCGTCTGTAGCAGTCCATCTCGAATGCCATCAGTCTCTTGATGTCCGCAGCTCTTAGGGTCCACGTCTCGCAGCCATACAATGCCACAGGCCATACCAGCGTCCTCAGGCATTTCAGCTTGGTGTTTTTCTGGATAGTGCGGTCCCTCCACAGAGTGGTGAGCAACTGGATGGCGGATCTTGCTGCTCCAAGCCGAGCCCTGAACTCATGGCTGCAATCTGCTGTCTGCTCAATGATGAAACCCAGGTACTTGAACTTCTCCACCTGGTCCAATGTGACACCTCGGCAGTGAATGTTAAGTTGTTCTGGCTCCCTGGTGGCTGCCATCACCTTTGTTTTCTTGGTGTTGATCTCCAGCTGGTACTCCCTGGAGACTCTGTCAACCTCATCTAGCAGAGCCTGTAATCATGCTGGTGATGTCGCTATCAGCACAATGTCATCGGTGAAGCGTAGGTTGTTCAGCTCCTGGCCACTGATGGTGATTCCAACCCAGTTGAGTTCATCTGCCGACTGCCGCATCACCTCCTCAGAGTAGAGGTTGAAGCATATGGGCGACAAAAGGCAGCCCTGTTGTACTCCCTTCCCGATGGTGAACCACTCCATGAAGTTGTCTTCCACTCTGACCGCCCCCTGCTGCCCACTGTACAGGTTCCTCAGTAGTTTAATTACTGTGCCATTGACTCCCATCTTCCTCAGCATGTCCCACAGTTTGGAGTGACGCACTGAGTCAAAGGCCTTTTTGTAATCGATGAAGGCCATGCACAGCTGGGTGTTGAATTCCCTTGCCTTCTCCATAATGATCCTGATATTGAAGATCTGGTCCCTCATGCCAACCTTCTTCTGAAAGCCCATTTGCACCTCCACAAACTGCTCCTCAGCAGTCTTCTGGGTCCTCTGGAGCAGGACTCGCAGGAGGATCTTGCTGGCGTGACTGATGGTGCAGTGGTCTACCGTGGCCCCCGTGGTCTTTGGAATTGGGATGAACATCGATCTAAGCCAGTCTGTTGGCCACTCACCCGTCTCCATAATCATGTTTCACAGCTTGCAGAGCACCTTGGTCATCTCCGGGTTATCGGTCTTGAGTAGTTCTGCTGGAAGGTCGTCGATACCCATGGCTTTGTTATTGGGTAGTCTCCTGATGGCCTCCTGTATTTCTGATTCCAAGATGACAGGACCTTGTTCTTGTTCTTGGATGTCGTCCGTGTCGAGGTTATCGTTGTCGTGATAGAGACTCTCGCCGTAGTCCTTCCATCTCCTCAGGATGTCCTGGAGATCTGTCAGTACACGGCCCTCCGTGTCTTTGATGTTCCTCTTTCGTGGCCGGAAGCCCTTCCTCAAGGTCTTGATGAGGTCATAGGCCTTCATCATGTTGTGGTGCTTAAGCCCTACCTCCACTGCAGCACACTGCTCCTCCAGCCACCTCTCCTTGTCACTTCTGACCTTTCTCTGGACCGCTCTGTCCACCTCTCTGTATCTCTCCTCCCCGTCTTCGGTGGCCCACCCATCCTTGAGCTTCCTTCTCCTCTCTATCAGTTGCAAAGTCTCCTCGGAGATCCACTGCTGGTTGGCCCTCCTTGGTTTTCTACTGAGAACCTCCTCTGCTGTGGTCATGATCACCTCCTTCAGAGTCACAAACATCTCCTCTGGGTGTCGCTCCTCTTCTAGCAGCCACAGTGCCTCGAACCACTACTGATAACCAATGTTTAGCAATTAGTCAATGAATGGCAGTTAATGTGCTTTAGTTATTGGTTGAGTGTGTGGCCCCACTAATTTTCTATATTTCTTTCCTTGTTTTTTTTTAGGCTGAGAGCCTAAAGTGGGGTGGGGGGTGGGCTGATTCCTTCTGGTGGTGGTCCTTTCCTGTGTGCCATCTTCATCTGTACATGACTGGTCTTGACCCTCTATTGTTGTGTGTGGATCTGTGTGCATGTGTAATCTTTCTTTTAATATTCCTCCCTTCTCTTAGTTAGCCATTTCTACACCCTTTTTCTTTTTAATTCTTTTTCATATATCTTTGGTATTGTTGTCAATAAGAGATTATTAATGAATGGAACCACAATCCTACTTCTTGGTATAAGGAACCTGAATGTCTTTTGAGTTATTGAGATTGGGTTGAGGTAAATATTTCCCTGGGTGAAATTACCAGGGTGGCATATACTCTGGTCTCTTACATGTGTTAGTGCCCTGTGACACGACTGCTCGCTACATGAGCACATCAGATTGCTGCAGGAATGTTGAATGATGAGCAGAGAGAAATAGTGAGACAGAGTAAAATAATTCCCTCTAACAGCTTTCTGTTGAGCCTGTGTGTGTATTCTGAAGTCATTCATGATGGATTAGTTATTTCTGTCAGACTCTGGTCTCTTACCCTCTGCTCAAATAAGACATGCATTGTGAGAGCAAACCAATCAGTGGAGTTGTGAAAACCTGCAAGGTAATTCTGTCTGAAAGATTTATTTGGTGAAATGTATGTTTACCATAAAATACCTTTATTTAGAAATAAGAAAGGGACGGAGTAAAACATTTTTTTAATTGTTCTGAGATTAGAGAGCACACTGTCTACATTATCCTTACCTCAGTTCAGTAGAACTTTCTCTGTTTATATCTCTGGTGTTCCATGGAGGGTTCATTGACCCGCTACTCTTCATAGATACATGGCTAGGTTCAGGTGAGTCTGATCTCTTACCCTCCATCAGACTAGGAAACACACTGTTCGAGCCAAAATTTAGGAAACAGTCAGGGAAGTTTAAATTGGGCTTCCTAATTCAAAGCAGATTCTATCTTAAATATTCAATAAATAAATGTATGTTGTGTCATAATTCTAGCATATATAAAATATATTTTTACTATAAACAGACCTAAATTATAGATTAAAAGGGTGGGATAAACAGCTTGTTCTGAAAGCACCTTCACACCTTCCTTACCTCAGATCAGTAGAACTGTCTCCGATGTTCCATGGAGGGTCCATTGACCTGCTACTCTTCATAGATACATGGCTGGGTTCAGGCGAGTCTGATCTCTTACCCTCCATCAGACTAGGAAATGCACTGTTTGAGCCAAAATTTAGGAAACAGTCAGAAAAGTTTAAATTGGGCTTCCTAATTCAAAGCAGATTCTATCTTAATATTCAATAAATAAATGTATGTTGTGTCATAATTCTAGCATATATAAAATATATATTTTACTATAAACAGACCTAAATTATTAGATTAAAAGGGTGGGATAAACAGCTTGTTCTGAAAGCACCTTCACACTTTCCTTACTTCAGATCAGTAGAACTGTCTCTGATGTTCCATGGAGGGTTCATTGACCCGCTACTCTTCATAGACACATGACTGGGTTCAGGGGAGTCTGATCTCTCAACCTGGATCAGACTAATGCAAACATGACCATTGCAAATGCCAGTATTTTCCATTATATTATAATTTCACCTCTCAGCGAGTTGTTTCTCTAAACTCTCCAATTGAAACGGTTATTAAAAAATAAAAAATACAATGTGTAATTTTATAATCAATTTAAAATGGTAAAAGTTAACATCACTATAGTATAACAAGAATTAAAAAAAAAACCTTCAGGACAAGTTGTTATAATTACCCACTTTGGGTAATAATAGCTGCACCTCATGCCATATCACATCACCCCAGTATCAATAATTAACAGTATGGTCCCAAGTGTTTTATGACTTATCAGCCAGTATTAAACCTCTTGAGCCAAACCCAGTTCTCAGGACACTGATCTACTTCGTTTAGAAGTTAATGATCATTCATCCTGGACATAACTTTTTTTAAGCTCCTCCCATTAGGCACTTCAGATCAATCCATACTCGCACAAACAGACTAAAAAAACATCGCTTTTTTTTCCCCCAATGGCCATACACCTGCTGAACTCTGAATCTCCTTAGTCTGAGATAATCTCTCACTGAACATGCACAATAAGTTATGCTGATAATGTGAAATACACTGTTTATGAATATGTGCAACAATAATCTATGCTGCTGTATACCAGTGCAATAAGTAACCAGGACAAATTATTAAACACTTAACACTGTATATGGCATATTTGCTTTTGAGTAGATTTTGTACAATTATTCTGTTTTTAGCTCTTATTTGTATTATTTATTGTATTAACTATTTGAACTTTGCTTTTAAATTGTCACTTTCATTTCTTAAATGCACCTTTGGGGTTGTCACAAAATAAATGTGTTGTGTTATACAATGACAACGTGCTTGAACTATACATGTATGCTAACATGAGTCTAATCTAATTAGCATTGATTCATGTGAAAGTACATACAATATGCTTCACAGAGCCAATTTATTCTTTCACCTTTTGTCTCTCTCTTTGTCCTGTTCCCCAGAAACACTAATTTTGGAGTCCATGTCGTTTCCTCTATAGCCACACATTTATACACACACACACACACAAAGAAGAAAAATTAGGGAAAAAAAATCTTATTCATTAATTCAGAAAATAAACACACAACAATCCTTTGTTAATAAGGATAGTTATACCCACTGGTCACTTTATTAAGAACACCTGTACATCCAAGCAATTACCGGTATGCAATAAGACAGATGACAGCAAAATCACATGACAGTAGAACAATGCATAAAATCGTGCAGATACTTATCTCTTGGACTGACCTTTCCAGTCACTGGTTCTAAATTCAACTGAGCACCTTTGGCATGTAGCAGAACAGGAAATTCACAGTATGACGGCGCAGCTGACAGAGCCATATGATGCACTCATGTCTAAAAATTTTTTGAATGTCTGAAAAGAGCAGTGCATTGTAAGCTTAATAGTGTTACAAATAATGGTGTCATACACATTTTCACAGGCTTACACAAATACACATAACATACTAATCATTTACATACACATACACTCGCACTATTCATAACAGCACATATAATGTGTTAAGTCTAAATATGTATTATTACCAGAGTTTGTAAAAGTACCAAAATTCGTCAGGTAAAATTTACAATATAGCTTCAAATTTTTCACTAATGGTAATGTAGAATATAGAAACATTATAAATTGTTAAATCTACTACAAGTATGAAAGTAAAGGTACAAAACAAGATCCACAAAAGAAAAAGTTGTCTGCCATAAATCACACATTGATTCTAGTTCCTGATGGTAAATTTGTGCCTCTATAAACAAGGAACCATGCAATGTGAGAAACCACACGCTAAAGCTAACAAACATCAGCTTTATTCCTCATCTCACAATTGTTTGATTATATGATAAGAAATAATTAACTGCTAGTAAGTAGCTGCCTTGATAAATGCAAAGTGAACACAGCAGAAAATAGATGACAGTGAAAGGTATCATTATTAGGCATCATTCCCACAGTCACATTTGCTATAGTTTAGATTTGTTAGGAATTTAGATCAACTCACTGAAGTTGTCTGAGTCTAACAATAAAAAAAAATATTCTTCCTTCAAAAAGTAGAGAGTAAAAGTCAAATGCAACTAATTCACAGACTTGCAGTACAGTAACAAAGTAATTATACAAATCATACATGATAGTTATAATGCTGATTTTGGATTCAAATTATTCACAATATTAAAGCTTTAAGATACTCACTGTCATTTACATTCATCTGTTCACAAAGAAGCCGTTGCATTTACTTGGTACACAAAAACCAAAACCAGACCAGTTTGACTCGTCTTGACAAAGAAATGTGGACTACTGGTGAACACACACCCCCACACACTAAACTCTGACCACTTATTTTCAATTTTTTTTTTGCCTGTTAATAAGCTAATTCTGTACAGTGAAATACACTGTAGACTTAGACTCATTTGTCATTTAGTTTCAAAACACTTCAATATTTCATTCATGTGTAAGTGCAACAATATTATGTTTATAAGATGACAATTTTAGCTGATAACAGAAAAGGCATCATTGTTTTGACTTTTAAATATTATCCCCGCCCAAACAAAGTTTGGTGGGTATATAGAAACGGGTTCCGTCCATCCGGCCAGTCACATTTTCGTTTCCAGGCCATATCTTTAAAACTACTGAAGATATCTTCATGAAACTTTGTATACGTATCAAGCA
>JAODOF010000028.1:9519015-9531951 GCA_027576175.1 Sciades proops | reverse complement strand
AAATTTTGCATAATAATGTTATTAATACTACTAATAATTATACATTACATTGGCCTAATAAAATTGGATAATACTCATTTACTATTTCAGATAACAGGAAATACATTTTTCATATTGGATTGTTATATGAAACTTACATATTGGGTTGATAAGGTTGTACCTCATAAGTATACAGTGGAAAATATCAGTTTATTAAATGAAATGCACATGCTCAATTAAGTGCAAAGTTAACTGTTCACATGGCATTAATATGAAAATGGACCACTATATAAATACATAAACATAAGTGCAATTTACTTAGCCTAACAAATAAAAGAAATACTGACAAAATATTAAACAACAAATTGTCCACCCAATATGAAATATGCACAACTATTAAACACATACACATAACTAGAAGGACACATGGTAGAGTGCATACCTCCAGCAAGTCACATATCATCATCAAAATCAAATCACTCAAACCTAGGATAATATTAGAGCTGTACACCAAATTTCAACAAAATCTGTTCTCTACTTTTTGAGTTACATTAGGAACAGACAAATAAATCCTGGATCTGCATACATATCTGATTTTGCATCAAAGCTAAGCAATTGTTCCTTGGCAAAAGTGTTGCCAGGCAAAACAAACCTCACCCGGCAGTTTGGCCTATTCACCTTACAAGGTGAATCTGTGACCTTCAGTTTGACATTTCAAGGTCACTCAAGGTCAACATTCATGGTGCAAATGAAAGCCCATATGGGACTACCTATATGTTGATGATGGTAATATTTCTCAATCATCATCAGCTGTCAGGTTATAGTCCTATGAAAATCCATGACCTTGAGTTTGACATTTCAAAGTCATTCAAGTTCAAAGGTCATGGTGCCAACTGAAAGCCCATATGGGGCTACTTATGTTGATAATGGTAAACATCTGTCTATCATTAACCATTTTAAAGTTATGAGCCTTTGAAAACCCGAGACCTTTCAAGGTCACTCATGGTCAAAAGGTCATGGTGCTAAGTGAGAGCCCATCTATGACTTTCTCTATGTCAAAAATATTAAGTATCTGTCTGTCTATCTTGAACTGTTTCACAGTTAGGAGTCTCTGAAAACCCGTGACCTTGATCACTAAAATTTGACCCCCAACCACTAAGAAAACTATGAGAGATCCCCCATCATATAGCATGTCAATGGAAGCAGAATTGAAAAGATGAACATTTTGGATTTGGTTTGAAGTAAATATGATGAATATGAAGGAAGATCTCGCGAAAAAAAAATTGACCTTTTTGGTGACCTTGACCGAATGACCCTCAGAATTTTGGAGGTTCTATTTGAGACCAATGCCCATCTATCCTCAAAGTTTCATGAAGATTGGTCCAGCCATTTTCCCGTAATGTTGCTAACATAAATAAAAAAATAAAAAAATAAATGAATGAATGAATGAATGAATGAATGAAAGAAAAAGAAACCCCACCGAAAACAATACCTCGCCCCCGGTGGACTCCATCCCGGGTGAGATAACTAGAAGGGCACTCGGTAGCATGCCCACCTCTGCCAAACCACATATTAGAATATCCTGGATCCACATTTGCATCAAAATCTAATCCTTGGCTCATGACCCACCTTTCCTCAGAAGTTCATCAAAATCAGTTCACTACTGTTTGGGAACATTGGGAACAAGCAAAAACAAATGGAGGTGAAAACATAACCTTCTCCAACAAAGTTGGCGGAGGTAATTACACAAACACACAGATGATAAAACTAAGTTTAATGTTTTTTTTTTTTTTGAACAAAGGAGTTACAACTTTTCCGTAAACTGTATTTGCTATGAAGACAAAAAAGTAGTTCAGATTCAAATGCCAAAATTTTGGTCAGTCTCTATGGTTGTCCTGTATCTAAAACCCTGTGTGTATGTCTATATTTTGGTGTCTCCTGGTGGTTTTCCAGGAAAATAGCAGCTGCTCAGTTGCCAGTTTTTTTTTTGCAAAAGGCAGCTAGCAGCAGTGGCCTTTCCAGAGACTTGCATCATGTGACCATTCCTGATGTGCCAAACATGAGTGGCAAACAGCTCAACATGTGATAGTATTTTTTTTTTAATTGTGTGAAATAAAATGGTTTTAAAATAATACGATTCACCTGAAAGAAGAGTTTGATGATTGCTCTCTGGCTGCATCCTGCTTTTGTGTTTCGGATGATGCAAGGTCATATCGTTTTTATTACAAGCCCAATTTCAAAAAAGTTGGGATGCTGTGCAAACTGTAAATAAAAACAGAATGCAGTAACTTGCAAAATCATGGAAACCCTATTTTCATTGAAAATAGTACAAAGACAACATATCAAATGTTGAAGTTTATTGTTTTTTGAAAAACATATGCTCATTTTGAATTTGACGTCAGCAACACGTTTTAAAAAAGTTGGGGACTTCAGTTTACCACTGTGTTGCATCACTTCTACTTTTAACAACACACTGTAAATGTTTGGGAACTGAGGAGACCAATTGCTGCAGTTTTGAGAGAAAGGTTGTCCCGTTCTTGTTCGATATACAATTTCAGCTGCTCAACAGTTCGGGGTCTCCTTTGTGCGCTAATGCACCCTCATACCATCACAGAGGCTGGCTTTTGAACTGTGCACTGATAAGCCGGATGGTCCCTCTCCTCTTTAGCCTGGAGGCCGTGGTGTCCATGACTTCTAAAAAGAATTTCTACTTTTGATTTGTCAGGTCTCGGGACAATTTTCCACTTCACCTCAGTACATTGTAAAAGAGCTCGGGCCCAGAGAAGGTGACGGTGTTTCTGGATATTTTTAATATATGGTTTTAACTTGCATTTGTGGATGCAGTAATGAACTGTTTTCACAGACAATGGTTTTCTGAAGTGTTCCCCAGTCCATACAGTGATTTCCACTACAAACACGTCTGCATTTAATGCAGTGTTGGCTGAGGATCTGAAGATCATGGGGCATCCAGTGTTGGTTTTTGTCCTTGTTGGTTTTTGTCCTCCTCTGAATCTTTTAATGATATGTCCCATAGGTTGCCCATCCATCTAATCATCCTGTGCAGGGTCGTGGGCAAGCTGAAGCCTATCCCAGTTGAATATGGGTGAGAGGTGAGGTACACCCTGGACAAGTCGCCAAATCATTGCAGGGATCCCCACAGATGATGTGATCCCCAAATTCTTTGCAATTTTACATTGAGGACTGTTATTCTTAAATTGTTGCACTGTTTGCCCATGCAGTCTTTTAAAAAAATTCTCCAGTTTCAACATTTGATATGTTGTCTTTGTACCATTTTCAATGAAATACAGGCTTTCCAAGATTTGTAAATTGTCATATTCTGCTTTTTATTATCCCCCGCTGTCTGAAAGGTCCGAAGGGGAATTATGTCATGGCGATGTCCGTCCCGGGAAGGGTAGTCACCTTCTGAAATCAACTCCTCTTGCAATTTTTGGAGGAATTTCACGAAACTTGACAGGATTCTTAGTTATATGTCAGTAATACGCATATTGCAATTTCGTTCAAGTCAGTTGCATTTTACCAGAGTTATGGCCCTTGATTGCCAAACTTATACTTTGACAATTTCATGAGGATATATTAAGCACTTATAGCATAGCTATCGTTGCCAGCGGGGGATATTGTGCTCTCAGAGCACTTGTTTACATTTTACACAGTGTCCCAAATTTATGGAATTGGGGTTGTAAATATCTCTGGTGAATCTTCATTTCATTCGGACATTCACTGTAATTTTCTTTTGTATGGTTCACATTAACCATCACCAATGTCGTAAAATTCCCGCGAAATATTTTACGACAGTGCTAAACTCACTTAAGGTTTGCTTTCATTCACAACATGATTCTGTCACCCTTATGTCCAACTTGCTTTCTTTTGGTTTCATTTCTTTAAATTAATTTATACTTCAAGTTTGACTGGATTAATCATGATTTAACTGTATTTCCTCCAGAAGCTTTGAATTTGGGTGAGCCTAACTCTTAAAACTGCAGATCAGGTAATGGGTTATAACAACATATGCGCCATAATGGGGCATGGGATAGTTTTTTGTTTATTGTTACAGTTAAAGTTTGAGTTTTATTGAAATATTATAAATCATTAAAGCATAATGATCATAACTATACCTGCTTTTTGATCAACTTTGTTAACCACTTTTCTTTCATGTAAACACAGGAATAAAAAAAGTTTATGATCAGGACAAGTGAAACATCTTGCTGCTTGTCCGACAGGACAAAGAAAAGAGTTAATAATGAGCCCTGAATGGGAAGTGCAATTACAGTAAGTAAAACCTTTGAATCACCACCAAGGAATAACTCCATCTTCAAAAGGGCTGACCTGATGCTATGAAATTCCTGAGAAACAGGAATTTAAAGAAACAGACTTTACATTACTGGAAATTAAATATGGGTGATAAAACCAGACAATATAGCCAGCCAAATAAACTATAATCATTCAGCTGAAGCATTCACCCAGAGGACGAACTGCCAGTCTTAACCTGAGCAAAACCTGCAGGCAGAAACAACCCTGTCAAGGCAGTAGCCATCTGGTTCTTCAGATTATATTACTATGAATGGAAGCTTAAAGCATTTGTAGAGATGAAATTGCCATTTTAAATTGGGCCTGAATTTAATTAAAATCTGAATTAGATCGAGTATAGAAAATGCCGTTTGTGTGATCAGAAACAATACTTCAGTGCAAACATTACACAAGGATCTGTAAATGAAACTGACAGTTACTGGATGTCTCTGCTGTTTGTATGAATATCAGATTTCACCTCTTTCTGTTGTCTCTCCAGCTCCTTCATGCGGATCTCGCGAGCCTCTGCCCTGGCAGCCCTCTTAGCTGTCAGCCGGGCCTCAGCCTGAAGGAGAAAGAGGAATTGGTTTTACTATAATCTATGAACCCTTGTGTTCAATTCCCAACTTTTAAAAAAAAAAAAAAAAAGGACATGAATTTTCCATAATTCTGCAATGCCCTGAAAACAGAATCTAGACAAAATAACACAATGAAAATTACTTACATCAGTGAAGTTTAAAAATAAATAAATAAATAAATAAAAAAACACCCCACAACAAGAAGACAGTCATCTATATTCCCCACCCTATATACCAAGTTTCAAAATATCATTTGGCACATTTTTCAAGTTCTGCTGCAGGAAACCAATCCTACCTCTTTACACTGACCTCAGCAGCCCATAGCATAAGCCCACCGGACCTTTGGTCCAGGTGAGCTAAAAATTTAAATTTCATACATTTCTTAACTTGAATCAACACATATACCAACTTTCAAGACCATACCACTCATAGTTTAAGTTCTGCTCCGGAAACAAAACCTACCCCAAAGACTAACCTGAGAGACTAAGTCTGAAATTGTTTCCATGGAAACATGAAAAATTTAAATTTCTTACATTTCTTAGTATGAAAAGGCACACCTACATCGCCTTGTTAACATGTATACCACATTTCAAATCCGTATCATGAATAGTTTTGGATATTTGTTCCGGAAACTAACATTGCTCTTAGAAACTAAGTCAAAATCTATTTTTTCCGTAAAAATTTGAAAAATACTTTTTTTTCAAAAATCCAAAGATGCAAAAGGCACCAGTTCACGTTTCTTGATATGTATACAAAGATTCATGCAGATATCTTCAGTAGTTTTAAAGATATGGCCCAGAAACGAAAACATGACTGGACGGACAGCCAGACGGACGGACGGATGGAACCTGTTTCTATATCCCCCGCCAAACTTTGTTTGGGTGGGGGATAATTAGCCAGAACTGTGTGGGCAGTCTGAGAAAAGCAACTGAATGTTGCTGTGGCTTCATTACTTCAGAAGACATTCAAGTTTGAGATAAAAAGATGAAGATGACACGATAGGTGAGAATTTCAGCTTCCAATTCTTGATATTTACATCAAGATGTGTTAAACAACTTGGAACATGCCACCTTTGGTGGCACAAGACCTCATCTTTTGGTGAGCAAAAGTATTGGAACATGTAGTCTTGCAAACTCTTTTGCTAGTAGCACCTTTCCAAAGGAATGGGGGAAAAAAAATGATTTTACCCCACCTGAAGGATGGAGACCATGAAGTCACTCACAATAAGTGACCAATCTCCTTACTTCTGGTCCTTTCTAAAGTTACAGAGAAGATTGCCCTACACCAGTTTACCAACTATCGAACAGCAAAGGATATGCTTATGTGTCAAAGTAGAAATAAAAAGTTTCACTCAACTGAAACCTTGAATCTTCTCATTACAGACCACATCTTTAAAGCAATGGATGATAAGAAAGTGACTGCTATGGTCTTCACAGACTTGAGCAAGGCTTTTGACAGCATTTTCCACTCAACACTTCTTAACAAATTACTCAATCTTGGGATTTCAAGAAACGCTTTTGACTAGTTCAAGAGTTATCACACTGAGAGGGAACAGTCTACCTGTACCAAAACCTCACTGTCATCACCAATCATCTATACTCATGGTGTGCCGCAAGGCTCCATTTTGGGGCCTTTGCTCTTCAACTTATACATGAACAACCTACCAAGAGCCATTGGAAGCTGTCAAATGGAGTCATATGTAGATGACACAAAGATCTATCATTCCTTTGCCCCTGTGGATATTGAGGAAAGTGTACATCAAATTTCTCAAGATCTTCGCAAAGTTGCTGAGTGGTGTTGCTCCAATAAATTGCTTATCAACCAAGATAAAACAAAACTCATGTTCTTTGGAGTTAAACAGATATTAAATACTGTTTCTAATGTTACTGTCCCCTCTTTGGCTGAAGACCTGGTTCCCGTCATGTCATGCAAGGACTTCGGCATCACCTTGGGCCCCAGCCTATCATTCAATGATCACATTGACTCTCTGATATCATCGCTACTGGCTGGATTATGCCAAATTAACAGAATTAGGCACTTATTCTCAAGGGATGTTCTCCAACTCATTGTAAACGCCCTGATTTTTAGCAAGCTATTTTACTCTTCCACCGTATGGTCTGGTACTATGAAAGGAAACATCCAAAAGTTTCAACTTGTACAAAACTCTGCTGCATTAGTTATAACACGGGGAAGAAAGTTTGATCACATTTTGCCCACATTAAAGGAACTAAAGTGGTTATCAGTTGAGCAACTTATATGACTTTGTGATGTAAGCATGATGTCCAAATACTTAAATCAAATGGCACCTGATTACCTCTGCCAGAAATTAGCCAAGAGATCTGATACACACATTTACAACAGAAGAAGAAAGGACAACATCAAGACACCATGGTGTCGCACAAAGGCAGCCCAACCAGTGTTGTAGTCGAGTCACTAAACCTCGAGTCCAAATCGAGTCTCAAGTCCCCAGTGTTCAAGTCTGAGTCAAGTCCGAGTCATTAAAGAAAATTTCAAGTTGAGTCCAAGAACAAGACTCCACCCGCACCATTTGACGGTAGCTGTTGCTGCCTTTATGTGAACCCGTCTCTGCTACTGTGTTGGACTAAAGTTACTGCTTGACTGCCCCATTTTAGTTAATAGGCTACAGATAAAAAGAATGTTCATCATTCAGCAAGCCCCGCCCACTATCAACAGGGCAAATAACCTGAGAGAGGGTTAACACTAGCTAGTTCATCGGTCAGCAAGCAAGCCCTGCTATCAACAGAGCAATGAACACAGGGTGTCACTTCTTTCTCTGGGTGGAGTCTTGCCAAATGACAATTGAAGTTCGAGTTTGTCCCCATTGTCTCCTCAAAAGTTCTTCTATATATGGAACACACAGCAGTGCATTTTTTCCCACTGCACAAGAAGTCTGTATAAGCAAAGTGGACAATCCAAGGGGCATTCTTTCCAGGCATTTTAGCGCCATTAACGTTAGTTTGTTCCTGAACATGACATATGAACAGGTGAATGTGCATTCTCTTGGACAAAATTAGTATAAAAATTAATGTAGATATAAATATCTTATGGCAAAAATTATTATGACATGTTACAAAAAATAAAGAAAAAAATCAGAGTCCTCGTCTCCATTTTACAAGTCCGAATGTAGTTAATGTAGGAGTCCGAGTCCAAGTCCGAATCATCAGTTATCAAGTCCAAGTCAAGTCCTTAAAATTAGGGCACGAGTCAGACTCGAGTACTATAAGCCTGGCATGGATGTACATGATGAAAAAATGAACTTGATTGATCTGTATGATAAACGATACCATTGAAAAGGGCTTGAAATAAACTTTAAAGTTCTGTTTGTATTTCTGTGACCAATATGAACAAAGTTATGCCACTTTGAATGTTAAAAATTCAGAGTAATTTTGGTCATAAACAACAACAACAAAGGAATATGATCAGAGAAGGTGTGACTACTTTCGTAGAAAGATACCATTCTCAATGTTATAACTTCTCAAACTTCTTAATGTATTAATTTATTAATTAATCACTAATTAGTTAATTAAAACTAATTAATTAACAATTAAGTAAAAATTCAACACAAACCAAAAAAACAACCAGAATTTCCATACTACATGGATTTTTTTAACAAAATTTTCACTATTCAACAGATGTCAAAATTTTCAATTATCATCTAAAAGGCATCATTTTATAAATTGGACTGTAAATCAATAGTAAACAATATAAACTACTAGAAAAACATAATAAATATCTGATATGAGTAACATAAGTCATGATTAATGAGCCGTTTCAGTGGTAAACTCCAGCCAGGTTTCTGCATCTTTCACCCGACGTCCAGTTTGTACGAAGCTCAAAAACAATGAATATGCAAATCCAAATTACTTGAAAATAAGAAGTGATACAGGCAATTGTATTAACTAACAAATAAAATGACACTTGACGCTGTTAAAACTTATCTTCATATAACACGTTGATGAATTCGACAAACCAAAGTTCACATAGAACAAGCACAAGCTTAGAAACC
This sequence comes from Sciades proops, assembly GCA_027576175.1. Taxonomy (NCBI): domain Eukaryota; kingdom Metazoa; phylum Chordata; class Actinopteri; order Siluriformes; family Ariidae; genus Sciades; species Sciades proops. The sequence continues at coordinate 9,523,062 of JAODOF010000028.1, read as the reverse complement.
TCCAACATTTTGAGGGTCATCCGGTCAAGGTCATCAAAAAGGTCAATTTTTTTTTTTTGGCTATGTCTTCCTTCATATTCATTATATTTACTTCAAACCAATTCCAAAATGTTCATCTTTCAGTTCTGCTTCCATTGATATGCTACATGATGGGGTATCTCTCATAGTTTTCTTAGCGGTTGGGGGTCAAATGTCGTGAGGTCATTGCTAAAATTTGCATGTTTTCCATTATAACTCAAAAACAGTTAGAGATAGAGAGATATTTATCATATTGACATATAGGAAGTCATATATGGGCTTTCATTTGGCCCCATGACCTTTGACCTTGAGTGACGTTGAAAGGTCATACCCAGGATCGCGGATTTTCAGAGGCTCATAACTGTGAAACGGTTCAAGATAGACACATACTTAATATTATTGACATATAGAAATTCATACCGGTATATTTGGCACCAGGACCATGAAAGGTCAAACTCAAGGTCACAGGTTTTCAGAGGCTCATAACTGGGAAACGGTTCAAGATAGAGAAATGCTTAATATTATTGACACATAGGAAGTCATGTATGGGCTTTCATTTGGCACATGACCTTTTACCTTGAGTGACACTGAAAGGTCAAACTCAAGGTCATGGGTTTTCAAAGGGCTATAACTTTAAAATGCTTCATGATAGCCAGATGTTTACCATTATCAACATATAAGAAGTCCCATATGGGCTTTCAGTTGCCGCCATGACCTTTGACCTTGGATGACTTCGAAATGTCAAACTCAAGGTCATGGATTTTCATAGTACTATAACCTGACAGCTGATGATTGAGAAATATTACCATTATCAATATATAACATTATCAACAAATAAGTGCTGACGGGTGAGGTTTGTTTTGCCTGGCAACACTTGTTTTTCATGTAATTTGCATGGATGGAGTTATAGAACAGTTGGGGGAAAAAACTAATTTTTCAGATAAGTTTTTATTGATAAAAATATAGATAGACTCTGAAACAATTTTTAAAAGCTAATGATTACATCAATTTACACATTGTTTTTCCTGAAATGTATCATCTAAGCTTTATTTCAAACAATGGGTATTCTGTGTCGTGGTGGAAATGGATGTAGATGCAGTTGTACAGTGTACAATGAAAAGTAGAGTTTAGCTTTTTATTTCTGACAATATAAACAAAGCAAGCATGTTGGCTATACCACAAAAACCACTCTACACCGTATAGCCAAAAATATATGGACATGCAAACATCACATCCATGTTTGGTTCTTCCCCAAACTGTTGCAAAAAAGTTTGAAGCGCACAGTTGTATTGAATGTCTGTGTTTGCTGTAGCATTACAGTTTGAACGAAGAGGCCCAAACCTTTTCCAGCATGGTAATGCTCCTGTGCACAAAGCAAGCTCCATGAAGACATGGTTTGGCAAGGTTGTAATGGAAGAATGCAAGTGTCCTGCACCCTGACCTCAACTCCACTGAACACCTTTGAAATGAAATGGAACACTGACTCCATCCCAGGCCTCCTGACCCAACATCAGTGCCAGACCTCACTAGTGCTCTTACGGCTAAGCACAGCCATGCAACAAAATCTAGCAGAAAGCCTTCCCAGAAGAGTGGAGCTTTTTATAACTGTAAGGGGGGGCTAACTCTGGAATTGGTTGTTCAACTAGCACATATGAGTGTCATGGTCAGGTGTTTACATACATTTGTCCATGTTGTACATTTCACAAGCAAGGTCCTCGGTCATGCTTCCCTTTAGTTTTAGCTCATTTAGTTCCACCTAGTGGTAATTTTTGATAAGGAAGTTTTATTTCATAGCCTGAGTTTTTCGAAGTTCTATTGGCTACTAAGCTCATGTGACTATAGTTATAGATCACATGCAGCCATTTTAGATGCAGATCTCCAGTGTACATTGGATCGTTATGATCGTATCTTTGCTTGGGAAGCTACACAAAACTGGACATGTTATTCATCTAATTGTTGAGGGGGGGAACCACAAACTAGACTGTGTGTGTGTGAGTGACTGCAAGATCATGGCAGCCTTCAAGCACAGCCACCACAGCACCCTCCCTCTCTGGAGTACTGATTGGGAGCACACCTGTTCCCTATTCAACTCCCTATATAAGCATGCCAAACACTCCAGCACATTGCAAAGTACTGTTCTGCATCTGCATACCTGATCATACCAAGCCTTTGTTGGTTTGACCTGACTCTTAGTGGTTCTGACCCTCGCTATGTTATTCTCTCAACCCTGACTCTGTTATTCACCTCTGACATCCTATTTGCTGATCGACCAACCTCTGGCACGAACTTGACTGATTCTCATCACAAGATTTGAATTTGTCAACCAGTTTGCAACGCACTCCCTCTTCCCTGCATTTGCATCCATAAGTGCCTGCACTCTGATAGAATACTTCGCCATCATGGACGCAGTGGAAGAGGCAAGCAAACTTTGCATCAGCCGGACGTTCTGCTACAGTCATTCCTTGACTGGACAAGCATTCTAGGGAAGTGTCTGAGTGTAAGGGTTTACTTCTACAATGTTCCTTATATTTCACCACTCGAACGGAAGCGTCTGAATACTAAAGATTGCTCTATTTGTTAACCTGCTGGCTGGTCATGCTTTGCAATGGGCTATGGCCATCTGGATCTGCGGAGGTGAACCCACCACATCATATGATCACTTTTGTAGAACTCTTTTGGAGAGTGTTTGATCATCCACCAGAGGGAGTAGAAGTTGGGGAGAAGCCGCTCAATTTACATCAAGGGAAAAGGACCATGGCTGAGTATGCACTAAAATTTCACATGTTGGTGGCTGGCAGTGGATGGAATGAGCCTGCACTAAAGGCTGTTTTCCATCAGGGTCTGGATCCCAACCTCCTTACTGAGTTGGCATGCAGAGAAGAGCAGCACACTTTGAACTCTCTAATAGACCTGGCTATCAAATGATATCACTTCTTCTGAAACCATTTCTCTTTGCAATCCACCCATGTGCCAAACCAGTCCACACAGTCACCCACACTCATGGCTGATACCAAACACTGATATCAACCAGTTCATATCTTCTTGCTCAGTTTGCACACAAGCTAAGGTCCCTAGAGCGCCACCTGCAGGTAAACTCATGCCATTGCCCATTCCCCAGAGACCATGGTCCCACATGGCTATAGACTTTATCACTGACTTATCCTAATCACAAGACAACATGGTGGTAGTCAATTGGTTCTCCACATCACTCAGACTCTTTTCCCTGCTTGCTCTACCCATGGCCTTGATGTGGCAGAACTCTTGTTTGACCAGTTGTTCAGGTTCTTTGGGATCCCTGAGGACATCGTGAGTGACTGGGGACCCCAGTTCTCATCCAGATTGGCTGCCAGTGGACCACATGACCAATATTCGCATTTCTGTTTGTTAGTATTGGGCCCTTCCCTTCTGATGAGGAAAGGACTCTGCAAATTGTTTTTATTTTGTTGCAAAGTTATTCATGTTGCCTGGAAGCAACATGGTACCATAAATGGTTAGCCACAGTATCTGCCTTTGGGCTGCTTATTGAATTTCTCAGTCTTGTACATATAAGACTACCAATAGCCTACCAGTAGATGGTGCTGAACACATTCGCAAAGGAAAAAGAAAGTAAAAGAAGGCGTAAGTTTAAATTGATTATCTGTCATTTCCTCAACAGCAGCATCAGTCAGGTAAGAATAAAAAAAATTAGTTCAATATTTCTCATAATTTTATAGCCAATTCAGCTTGTATTCTACTCAAAGCCTTTCATTTACGCAATCTGTTTTACAGCAAATATATTATAGTTTGTGTGAACCTTTCTTCCAATGTTGATGACCATTGGACATAAAATCTTTTAATTCTAATGGTGCGTTTGAATCTAATTCAATTAGGCTTGGTGATGAAATAAAACTATTTTATTAAATATTCTTCATTATAAAACATGCTGTCACATCTAATTTAATTTGGTGCCTTTTTATTTCATGTTGATGATCATAGTGTCATGGTTAAAAAAAAAAACCACACACACATCTGTTGTGTTGGTGGACAGTG
>JAODOF010000028.1:9324715-9338204 GCA_027576175.1 Sciades proops | reverse complement strand
GGTCTGAACTGCACTCGTCTTTTCCTTTTTTTTCCTTCTTTTTTTCTTCTGTTCTGCTACAGCTCAGCAAGCACACTTTGCATTTTCTTTGCGGAAATGCAATCTTGTTGTTGTTTAACAATCCTCCCAAGGCTCCTGACATTTTTAAAAAAAAATTATTTATTTTTTTTTTAAAAAGGCCTGGGCGCTGGAGACAGGGAAGTACCAGGAGGGTGTTGATGAGCCTGATCCAGCCAAGTGGAAGGCCAACCTGCGCTGCGCACTCAACAAAAGCCGTGAGTTTATGCTGAAGTATGATGGTACCAAGGAGACACCAATGCAACCATACAAGATTTATGAGGTGTGCGATCTGCCAGGAAATGGAGGTAAGAACAAGTTGTGAAAAGTTCACCAGTGTACCTCATGGAAATGGTGGAATTTGATCTTTTATTGCTTTAGCGCTACTGTCAGTGATTATCATTTTATGTTTACTTTTTTCCCTGGGTGAATAATTCAGTGTTTTCTGCTCTTTTAGATGAGGTTGAGGATGACGAGGAAGAGGTGAGCGTTGCAGATAGACTGAAGGATTGCCCACAAGATTGAAAATTTTTTTTGCTCTACACACACGCAGTCAGGATTGCTCTTGCAGTTTCAATGAGTCTTTTTTTTTTTTCTTTTTCAGCTAACAAATTTTGCACACCTCTCCATCAGTAAGTCCCTTTTTCTGTTTGTGTACATTATTGTACATGGGGCACTAAGTGTAAAACATTTAATCCTCTGTTCTATCTGAGATTTTATTTTGTTTTTTGAACACTTGAGACAATTTTGATATGTTTACATGTAAAGTTTTAAAAACCATCACACATTACAAATAATATAAATCCGTTTAAATGTATTAAATTATAATTTAATTTAAAGGTCAATTATAAATGTCTGGTCATGGGGGAGAAGTACGCCTTCCTTCAGTTCTGTGTTTTTATTTATCAAGGCCTAAATAACAGTTGTGATTCTCACCAACTTCTATATACGAACAAATAATCTCAGGTGACAACAATTTTTAAAAAATAAATAAAGCCCAGATTTCAACATGTAGTCATTGTTAGGTGGGGGGAGTAAACTAACTTTCAGAAATCAGGTGGGGAAAAAAAAATAAGTACACCCTACAATTCATTAACATGTAGAACCACCTTTAACAACAAAAACTTGAAGTGACTGACTGGTTGTTTTCTGGAGGAGTTTATCACGCTCGCATCATGTCAGAGAAATTTAGTCCCGCTCTTCGTTACAACGTTGCTTCAGTTTATTAATATTCGAAAGTATTCGTTTATGCACAGCTCTCTTAAGATCCCACCACAGCATCTCACTGGGGGTTGAGGTCTGGACTTGGCCATTCCAACACCTTGGGTTTGTTTGTTTGATTGATTGATTGATTGATTGATTCTTCAGCCAGTCGGGTGTTGATTTTGCTGGTGTGTTTGGGATCACTGTCCTGTTGCATGACCCAGTTTCAGCCCAACGTATACTGCTGGAAAGATGGCCTCACATTTGTCTCTAGAATATTCTGATGTATATAAAGTGGAGTTCATTGTTGTCTAAGTGACTGCAAGGTTCCCAGGTCCTGTTGCTTTCAAACAAACCCAAATCACCCCTCCACCACAATGGGTATGGGGTGTTTGTGGTGATATGCTGTGTTTTTTGGATTTTGCCAAACATGGTGCTGTGTATGATGACCAAATATCTTCACCTTGATTTCTTCAGTCCAAAGGATATTGTTCCAGAGTCCCATGCCACCTCGCCAGATTAGCTTTGTAGTTATTTTCTAGGAGGCGTTATACCCAAAGTAAAGTTTCATTCCCCCCCCAGCTGTCCTTCCATGAATGCTATACTTGTTTGGTCTTTTTTTCTGATTGTGAGTGTCTTTCTCACTGTGGAATCATGAATCTCTGATTGTTTGGAGATGGCCTATAACCTTTCCTAGCCTGATGAGCAGCAATAGTTGCTTCTCTGAGGTCATGCCTGATGTCTTTTCTTCTTGCCAAGATGTAGAAATGCCCCGGGCTGCTAATTACTCTCTTAATATGAAAGTTGAAAGGGTGTACTTTTTTTGTTTCCCACCCAGTTTTTGAATGTGGGTTTACTTTTTGAGAAAAGATGACTACATATTGTTTTTTGTTGTTTGGTCACCCGAGGTTATTAACTTATTTAGGCCCTGATAAATAAAAACATGCACCTAAAGACTTTTTTTTTTTTTTTGTGGTTCACCTGTACAATAATTATCTAATTGTTCAACCATGTGGCAGCAATGCAGAAAATCATGCAGAGACAGGTCCAGAGTTTTGGGTAATGTTCACATCAACCATTTAGAATAGGACAAAAGAGTGATCTCTGTTTACTCAAAGGTGCCATGAAGGAAAAACATCCTGTGAACAGCAGTTCAGTGGATGGGAATGTTTTGTTGATTTGAGAGGTTTGAGGAGAATGGCCAGACTGATTTGGTTAATGACTCTGTACATTATGATGAGCAAAAACTTATCTTGGAATGCATGACACATTGATCCTTGAGGTGTAGGAGTTACAACAGCAGATGATCACGTTGAGTTCATCTTCTGTCAGCCAAGAACAGAAAGCTGAGTCTGCAGTAAGGACAGACTCCCCAAAACTGGACAGCTGAAGACTGGAAAAACGTAGCCTGATCTGATGAATCTTGGTTTCTTTTGAGGGACACGGGTCAGAATTTAGCACCAACCGCATGAACCCAGCCTGCCTTGGGTCCAGGCTGGTGGAGGTGGTGTAATGGTGTGTGTGGCCATTACACCACCTCCATAGTGACTTGAATACCACAGCATATTTTGAGTATTGTTGATCATGTTCATCCCTTTATGGTCACAATTTGCCATCTTCTAATGGCTCTTTCCAGCATAATAATGTACCATGTCACAAAGCAAACGTCATCTCAAACTGGTTTCATGAACATGACGATGGGTTCGGTGTTCTTCAGCGGCCTTCAGTCACCGGACCTGAATCCAGTAGAACGCCTTTGGGATGTGGTAGAACAGGAGACCCGCAGCATGAAAGTGCTTCTGCAGGAATTGCGTGATACAATCAAGTCACAATGGAGCAGAATCTCAAAGGAACGTTTCCACCATCTTGGGGAATCCGTGCCGTGAAGAACTGAGGCTGTTTTGAGAGCAAAGGGAGACCTCAGTATTACTGTAGTATTCCTAATAAAGAGCTTAGTGAGTGTAGAATTGAACGAGGGTGTACTTTCTTTCCCCCCGTAAATGTTAAATGGAGGCTACATGTATCCATAGTTAGTATGTTGATTGCCCTTGCCCTCTTAGTTTTCTTGTTGTATATCTTTAACATTAATATTGACTATAAATGCTTGACACTTGTAGTGGTTGCTTCAAAGGCATTTGTACATCGATGGCAATAGAGAGGAAGAAATCTGGAACTCAGCTGGCTGGAAGAAATGCTAGTTAGTTGTTTATTTGATTGGGAGGCATCAGTATGCTGCATTTGATATAGAGTGACTAGGACAACTAAATTGCTGATATTGTTGGCATAACTTAAATTAAATGAGTAAATGCAGAACTACATCAAGAAATTTTATAAAGACGAGTATAAACTCAGACATGTAATATAATCTTTTTTTTTTTTTAAAGAGATGTGTTCATTGTGAATTTAATTAATTGATTGTTTTCTATGACAGACCCTTGTATGACTGAGCCTCCAAGCTACCCAGCATTCCCAACCAACCCAGCTGATACATTCCCTCCGCCTACCACGTTTTTTCCTGGTCACAGCCATATAGCTCCGACTGTGAAACAGGAGGAGTACCTACTCGGGGACGTTGTTCCAAATGGATGTGGTCTGGGCACCAGGGTCATAGCACCATCTGCTGTTCCCAACACTGACATAACAGACACCATGGTCAGTCCTATGCCAGAGGTGAGGCCTGAAGTAGAGAGCCAAGTACAGCCATGCATCTCTGACCTGCTGAGCAGTCCTCATATGCTGCCCTGTAAGCATGGCCTCTTTCTTTCTTTATAGTTTTACTTTTTGCAAAAAGACAGACTTAAAGGATATACTCAGTCTAATATTCTGTAATTTCAAACTCTAATTTTAGGGTGTCTGTCTAAATTATTTATGTATCTAACCATACATCTGCATCAAATTCAGCTGATTTTTAGTTTAACGCTCTTGAATGTTTCTTATTGTTTTACCTGATAAACATAACTGGCTATGAGGACACCAAGGTCTGGACCTGGGTAATGTTGGGAAGTTTGGGGTTTTGAATCTCCAAAGTCAAAATAGAAATGGCAATGTCCTCATCTGGTGGCAGAATTTAATACCTATCATGTGGAAAAACCATTGATCCAAAGACCCAATCAGCAGTTTAGGTTTGCCCATAGACTTAATCGAACATTGTTTGCTGTTACCAGACTTAGGTTTGCAACAGTATTAAAGGCTAAGATCTGCCTTATCTATTCTATAAATATGTATGCGAGAGCATGCACTACATGGCCAAATGTTTGCGGACCCCTGACCATCACACCCATATGTGCTTGTTGAATGTCCCATTCCAGATTTATTTCACTTTTGCTGTTCAAATAACTGCTCTTCTGGGGAAAGGTTTCCAAAACCAAAATATTTAGACTTCATTTAAAATATTTAAATGGTCAACTGCAATCAGAACATTTTCTTCCATTAAAAGAAGGATGACAACCGATATTAATAAACACTTGATGTAGTTCATATTCTTTTGTAACATACACTAATCAACATTAAAACCACTGACTGGGTGAAGTGAATAAAATTAGCTCTTTGCAGTGGCACCTGCCAAGGGGTGAGATATATTAGGCAACAAGAAAATGGTCAGTTCTTGAAGTTGATGTGTTGGAAGCAGGAAAAATGGGCAAGCATAAGGATCTGAGTGACTTTGACAAGGGCCAAATTGTGATGGCTAGATGACTGGGTCTGAGCATCTCCAAAATTACACATCTTGTGGGATGTTCCCGGTATCTAGTGGTTAGTACCTACCAAAAGTGGTCCAAGGAAAGCCAACTGGTGAAACGGTGACAGGGTCATGGATGTTGAAGGCTCACTGATTTGCATGAAGCATGAAGCCATATGGTCCAATCCTACAGAAGAGCTACTGTCACACAAACTGCTGAAAAAAATTCATTCTGACACCTTTCTGTTTTCAACCAGCATTAACTTTTTCAGCAGTTTGTGCTACAGTATCTCTTCTGTGGGACTGGACCATAGGTGTTTCCAAATGATCACTCTTGTATTTTGAATCATTATTGTGCAGTACTATTCCAGGTGTTATTTGTGATGTCGTGTCTACATCCTGTTTGCGGTAACTATTGTACTGCTGTCTTGGCCATGAGTTGCTTGAAAAAGAGTTTGTCTCAGTGTATCAATTAAAATTTCATAAATTATTATGAGTTCTTAAAATCATTTAATTTTAAATTAAAATAAAAATTTTAATTTAGTATCAAAACGAGAAGTCATTGTTTTTTAATTGTTACATTGATGGTGTGGAATTTCCGCAAAGAAATTTAGTTCTTGTCTCTTACATTATAGAAACTATAAACAGTCATTCCCTCACCATCCTCTCTTGAAGATAATATGACCAAAAAAAAAAGTTACTGAGAAACCGCAAAGTATAAAATGCTGTGGTATAAATCCTTTTACATCATAAGTTTTTAAGGAGCAGTTAAAGCTATTCATTTGTATTTGTGTGGTGTTTTTGTTCTTTTCGGTACACAGACTGATGTTGCATTGGTCTCACCTGTACACTGCTACGGATCACTGCAACTTTGTTGTCCAGATTCTTCTGCTTCTCCAAAGCTGCTGAATTTTGCATCGACTTCTCCAATGGACCCTGCCAACAGCATGACGGACAGGTGATGTAATGTGTTAAGATTGCAAGCTGACATAAAATTGAGAGTGAACTTATACAGGGACACCGAAAGAAATTTGCTGATTGTCACAGTCTGGGGCTTTTTTTTTTTTAAACCATGTTCATAGTATCCTAACTAGGCTTGTGCAATATAACAATATTGTATAGATGTGTGCACACGCGCGCGTGTGTGTGTGTGTAATATATATATATATATAAAAAAGAGATCAATATTACACAGTTATTAATATTACACAGTTACGTGAAGATATGAAGTTTATCTTCGAGTGGCGAACATATTCACGAGTGAGCAAACCGAACAAGTGATATATTTTTCAACATGAGAAGATAAACTTAATATCTTCACACCACCGTGTAATGTTCTTTATATTATATGGACACATCAACTAAAAATAAGCAAGTTAATCAAAAGAATTTTAATTTTGAACCGGTTTTCCATTTTGACAACGCACATCCAGTCAGCGGGAAAACACTGGGAGTGACATCACTGGAGTGAAATATCGGGAATTATTACGCATACAGGACACTTTTTCGATGGTATAAAAACATATATTCTATTCACTTCTAGCAGGTTTCATTCATTTGGTTTGATAGCATGCAATATTGTTAGCATATCGCTTATCCTACATGTATTACACCACTCTACCCAATGGAGAATCAACTTTGTTTGATGGCTTGCAACCATCCATCTTCCTCTTGATCACATTCCAGAGGTTTTCAATGAGGTTCAGGTCTGGAGATTGGGTTGGCCATGACAGATCTTGTGGTCCTCCATCCACACCTTGATTGACCTGGCTGTGTGGCATGGAGCACTGTCCTGATGGAAAACCGAATCCTCAGAGTTAGGGAATATTGTCAGAGCAGAAGGAAGCAAGTTTTCTTCCAGGATAGTCTTGTACATGGCTTGAGTCATGTGTCCTTCACAAACAAAAATCTGCCCCATTCAAGCTTTGCTAAAGCACCCCCAGATCATCACCAAATCCTCCATCAAATTTCACCATGGGTACAAGACACTGTGGCTTGTAGGCCTCTCCATGTTTCCATCAAACCATTAGATGACCAGGTGATGGGAAAAGCTGAAAATTGGACTCATCAGAGAAGATGACCTTCCTCCAGTTCTCTATGGTCTTTAGCAAACCTCAGCCTGGCTCTTCTTTACTTCTCATTGAAGATGTTTTGAACTGTCCTTGCCGTGCACTTAACCCCAGCTGCCATTTGCCATTCTTTTTGTAGGTCACTTGATGTCATCCTATGGTTGTGGAGTGACGTTCGAAGGAGTTGACGATCATCCCTGTCAATGAAGAGTCGTTTTCACCCTCTACTAGTCTGTAACTTTGTTGTCCCCAATGTCTGCTGCTTAACCTTGTTCTTATGAACTGATGACTTTGAAATTTTGAGTATGGAAGCAATGTGACATTCACTGTATCCCTCTGCCAGTAAAGCCAGAATTGAACCCTTCTTTTTCTCATTTAAAACTTTTCTTGTTAACTCTTTTGGCACGATGAATAGATATTTCTGTATTCCAATTAAGTTTAAGGTCCTACTAGCACTGTTTTTGCCATCCAAACTTGGTCCTATTGCAAGAGAATAGTGATGACCACAGCAGTAGTTTTTATACTTTTCCTCATTAAATAAGATTTGGTTCAGGTGATCACTTAATTAGTACCTCATTAATTAAAATGAGGTGTGCTTGTGTTGAAATTCAACATGACACATTTTTCTAGGAGAACTGCAATTTAACATCACTTATCTGAGACATCCTGGAAGCCCCACCCTCTTCCCCCCAATCTCATGGGCGCGCTCACTTTCTATGACTGTTCTTGGAAAATGTTTAAAGTTCATTCATATTAAATACAATTTATCAGTGTATATTTGACTTCGCTAACAGTCGACAATTAAAAGATATTTCACATCTATTTAATTATAATGATTAGAGATGCCACCAGAAAAAATGTTGTCCAAAATTGGTAAAAAACAAAACAAACAAACAAGTTTTTCAATGTCATTTTTAGTTTATGTCTAAAAGAGAAAAAGGTGGAAGAATTTGACCTAAAAATATTCAAAGTTGCCTCCAACCAAATGTTTTTTTTTAATGTACCATTTTTAACTGTTTAATGTTTAATCCATCATCCGCTTGATGTTTTTATGTCCTCTTATACTCTTCTTAAACTGGAAATGATGGAAATGCACATTTTCCTGTTCCGGAGGATTTTTCTGCGATATTTTAAAATGGAAAATCATGAGCATAGAAGAATCAATATCGCACAAGCAATAATCCTAACGAACAGTTTCCATGATTTGTACCTGCTCCTGCATGCTGGCGGCTGATATGATGCGTCTCTCCTCTCTCAGGCAGTTGGAGATCACGGCTGACAGGTGCTGAGGGTTCGCTTTGTATTTCAACTGTGAGACAAAGATAAAATACACCAGGCAATGATTAAAATATTTGTCGAGGCTCACTGACATTAAGATTTCATTGACTACTCCTGGATGAGTTCCAGATGTTTTTTCCCAGTTAGGATATGCAAGGTTTGCCCTAAATACAGGGAAAGTTTTGTGGACCAGCTTTGAGTAAAGTCTGTAGCGATAAGGTTGGACTGGCCAACTTCTGCTGGGTTTACTTTGGAAATTATAGTGGCATTTCTTTGTGTGTGTGTGTGTGTGTGTGTGTGTTTAAATATCAATATAGATGTATCAAGCAAGCTAGAGAGGTATTTACATCCACCTCCAGAATTATTGGCATCAATTATTATTATTATTATTATTATGGAATATATTCTATAATGGTCTTAATCTTGTGGGTTAAGATTATCTTACTAAGATTATTATTAAGATTATCTCCTGCGGAGATAACAACTGGGTAATTTTCCTACATGTCAGAAACAGGTTTCCATAGAGTCCTTGATTAGTAGCTTTAAAAAAAAAAAAAATCCCACACCCTGTAAACGGTCTGTCACACATCAGAGATTTAAAATGTTGTGACTGATGATCATTCTTTAAAATATTGCTCAAGTCCAGGAACTGTATTCAATAAGGAATGCAGCTTTACACACCTGCGGAAATCCATTAACGAAAGCAAAACCAACCTACAAGACATTCATAATATGTAAAGCTGTTAAGTCATTAACAGACAGTGTGGGGTGGGGGTGAATACACAGTTGAGACAGTCTGAGGAAAAAAATATGACCAGATTTTTTTTTCCAAAATGCACACGGAAAGTTCTGACACAAACAAAGGAGTATGAAAAGTGAAAAAAGAAAAAAAAAATTAAAAGTGTGGTCACCCCACGCTTTCCTGTCTGGCATTTTTTAAAGACTGGCATGGCAGCACAACATCCTTCTACAAACATTCAAATGATCCTGAGCAAAACCCCTGACATTTGAGTCTTCATAGATTGTTTTGAGAAATCCCCAAACCCACCCACATTTAAAAAAAAAAAAAAACACCTCTGATTCATGTCTTGCCCTCCGGCATTTCTGATAAACATCATGTCTGTTGAGATATTGAATTACAGGGATTTTCAGGAACCAAATTCAAGACACTCAATGAACCCCTGAATTATCAGAAATGCTTATTAAACAGGCAGATTTTTGTAAAGGAAAGGAGCATACATAGAGTCCTTTATACAACAAACATCCTCCATGACAAACATCCTCCATGATGATGTTCAGGGTTTCGCATGAAAGAAAAAAAGATGATAGCAGGAAACCACAAAGTTTATATTCTGCTGAAGTGCATTTCTACTGCAATTACAAGGACGGTCTGAAATGCTGGTTTCAAAAGTACTGGCACCTCAGAATGACTCTCTGGTGATAAATAAAATAAATAAAATAACGTCATTGAGTACTCTTATTGTAAAACAAGGTTTGAGAGGCTCGTCTTTGGTTTTAACTTTGCGAATGTCATTTTGATTCAGACAAAAGGTTTGTAACAGAGTTCAAATTTATCATTCCAAGATATAAATGGATGCACAACATCTATATGTTGATTTGCATTTACAGTACCAGTCAAAAGTTTGCACACCCCTACTCTACTCATTCATAGGTTTTTCTGTATTGTGACTATTCTTTACATTGTAGAACAATACTGAAGACATGAAAACTATGAAATAGCATTAATGGTATTTAGCAGGTGCTCTTATCCAGAGCGACGTACAACGTACCCAGCGCAAGCCTGGGGAGAAGTTGGGGGTTAGATGCCTTGCTTAAGGACATTTCAGCCATTCCTGCTCATCCAGCGAATCAAATCAGTGACCTTTTGGCCCCAAAGCAGCTTCTCTAACCATCAGGCCATGGCTTCCCATATGGACCATATATAGAATTATGTAGTAAACAAAAAAAAGTGTTTAAAAAAACTAAATGTGTTTGATATTTTAGTTTATTCAAAGTAGCCACTGTTCACCTTGATGACGCTTTGCACACTATTGGCATTATTTTAACCAGCTTTATGAGGTAGTCACCTGGACTGCTTATCAGTTAACAGGTGTGTCTCATCAAAGGTTAATTAGTGGACTAGTTTCTTTCCTTCTTAATGCATTTGAGATCAAACACTAAATAGTAAATAATAAAAATACAGTAAATAGCCCTATTCCACAACTGTAGTAATCTATATTATGTCAAGAACCACTCAACTATGTAAGGAGAAATGACATCCATCATTACTTTCGGACATGAAGGTCAGTTAGTCCAGAAAATTGCAAGCAGATTTAATGCATTTGCAAAAACCATGAAGCATTCTGATGAAACTGGCTCTCATAAGGACCGTCCCAGCATTCTACAGCATTCTGCAGTGGCATGCCATTCTGCAGTGACATTTGTTTTTCAACAGAACAATGACCCAAAACACACCTCCAGGCTTCTGTAAGGGTGATTTAACCAAGAAAGAGAGTGAAGGTGTATTGCATCAGATGACCTGGACTCCACAATTACTCAACCTAAACCCAGTTGAGATGGTTTGGGATGAACTGGAACACAGAGTGAAAGAAAAGCAGCGAACATACAGTAAATGGTGCTTGACATATATGGGAATTCCTTCAAGACTGTTGGAAAACCACTCCAGGTGGCAACCTCATGAAGCTGCTTGACAGAAAGCCAAGAGTGTGCAAAGTCTCATCAAGGTAAATGGTGGCTACTATGAAGAATCTAAAATATAACACATTTTGCTTTGTTTACACTTTTTTTTGCTTAGTACATAATTACATAAGTGTTATTTCATAGTTTTGATGCCTTCAGTATTGTTCTACAATGTAGAAAATCACAAAAATAAAGAAGAAACATTGAATTAAAAGGTGTGTGCGGACTTTTAATTGGTAGTGTAAATCGTGTTGAAATATCCATCTATGGCCAAATATTAATTTAGACTTGGCAGAGGTGTGACAACACACTCCACCACTGACCCAAATCAACCTCAGAAAGCACCTTTAAAACAACCAAATCAACAGGATGTATTAATATACATACAAAGGCAGTAAGGTTAAACTCGACTTAGTTCAATTTTATTTGTGTAGTGCTTTTAACAATGAACATTGTCAAAAAGCAGCTTTATAGAAATATATACATTCCGGATGTAAACTTTAAGTTTCTAAATTTAAAATATCTTTGTACGTTAAAACTTTCACAAGGCTACCAACGTTCACATGATCTGTCAAACTACCCTAAAGCATCACTGATCCATTTCCAGATTTTACATTAGGTTTAGGGGGTTTCCCTTGTATTCTGCATCCTTTTTTTCTCACCAAACATGCTCACAGTATGCACAACCAAGTTCAATTTTATATCCTGATGAATTTTTGAAACCTATTTTTTATTATGATGATTGTTTTAACGACATTTTTAACTAGTTATATACAGTGGTTTTATTTGTATCCATTAACTGACTTGTGCAACCATCTGAATCTTGTGTAGCTTGTAAAAGCTCTTTGGTTTTTTGGTTCAACATTTATTTCAAATTCTTTTTGACTTTTTTGGTGTATTTTTCTGAAGGAAGCTTCTATAATAAGATAGCTAAAGTTATGTGACCTGGATGTAGCTTAGTGGAGCTCAGCACTTTTGTGTTTGAACTACAATTGCCAGATCTCAGGATTGTCAGATCTCATTATCAGTATACAAGCAACACCAGCTATCAGGACTTATCTATTTTCTATGTAAACACATAATTAGAAACCATTTATCTTATAAGACATCATAAGTCCAAACATCAGGCTTTTAGTAAACTACAGAAACCGCATCAATGTTCACATGATTTGCAAAACTACCCTAAAGAATCACTGATCCATTTCCAAATTTTACACTAGGTTTTGGGGTTTTCCCTTGTATTCTGCACCCTTTTTTTCTCACAGTAGGCATGACCAAGTTCAATTTCATATCCTGATGCATTTTTGAAACTTTTTTTTTCATTATGATTATTGTTTTAATGCCATTTTAAGGGATTATATAATAGTAGTTTTATTTTTATCCATTAACTGACCATCTGTAACCATCTGTACCTTGTGTAGCTTGTTAAAGCTCTTTGGTTTTTGGTTCAACATTTCAAGAAATCATTTGACTTTTTTGGTATATTTTTCCAAAGGACGCTTTTATAACGAGATGGAACAGCTAAAGTTATGTGACCTGGATGCAGCTTGGTAGAGCTCAGCGCTTCTGAGTTTGAACCACAATTGTCAGATCTGAGCACAATGTCCAGCCCAGAAAGTGCAGAAAAAGACCTGAAAGAAAAAGGCCTAGCACAAAAAGTTCAACCATTGAACAAAGTAGACTAATGTTTCTTCTTTTTCTCAGCTTTTGCATGGTAATCAATTAACAGTGGTGCACACCCAGTTCTGATTTGCAGTATATGCAATATGCCTTTTTAAAACATTGCTTTGTTCAGCCATTATCCACTCCTTTCCCCCCGCCCAATCTTTGCAAAATTTTCTTCCATACTTAGATAATTTACCTTGCATTATGATAATATATTTGAAGAAACGCCCCATATGAATGATCACTAGCTTCTTTACTCCGTTTTACTCCAACACACTCCTACAACCTTATGTTACACTTTCTCTTCATTTACAGAAATTGATTTAATTTAATTCTGATTGTCTGCAGATGAGAAAAAAAGCCACCTAGCTAGCTTTGAAACAGTGACAAATTTTGGGCTCAGCCTTTGGCTCAAGCCTATAGAAGCACCTATCTATAGGCGTATGTTTAACCAAGTTCAAGCGTGTTTAAGAATGTGATGGGTGTGCCAGCCTCAGGTAGCGATTCCACAGTTGTGGTGTGGTGCCGCTGCGTACTGACTATGTAAGTGTGACATTGTATAACCTAAGGTCATACTATAATCTTCTATAGGTGAGTGGTCTAGAGCACTAGCCAGGAAAAGGATAGGTTTTGGAATGTTGGTTCAAATCCTGCCGTCGACGTATTTCTGAGTGGCCTATTTTTTCTATTTATGTACCGTAGCTTCTATCTCCCAATCAGACAAAGGCTGAGCTCAAACCTGCACAGGTCTCTAGTGTTACAACATGGGACATTCCACCGAATGGGTGCCATTTGCTTGTTGTACCACTCCCAAATTAAACTTAATTTGTTATATCTTTTC
>JAODOF010000028.1:6633335-6646940 GCA_027576175.1 Sciades proops | reverse complement strand
ACAAAACACCTTATATCAATAAATTATTACTATTTTAGCAACTGCAATCCGAGCTTCTGCTCAGGACATTCAATGTACATATAAGACAGTGAATATACCCAGGTAAACTGAGGTAATATAAATGGCCACTTAATATCAAGAGAACTATAAAGAAAGATTCCAAGAGTCAAATGTCTATAATACAAAGTCAGTAACTGCAGTCTGAGCTCCGGAGTTTAATAGACTGAGAGAACTATACAATGATTGTGTGAGTTGCAGGTGAACAAGTCCTATACTAAGTCTTAGTTCCCAAGACTCAGGGGATTTCAAGCTAATTTTCTTCAGAGCTGTTGCAAAAATCAACATCTCTCACAGACCTATCCAGCCGCTGTCATAAAAATCAAAGTGAGACTCACCCCCAAACCACACGTGTACCATGTACATACACAGGGTATAGTGAGTACAGGGATACCCTATTAATGAATACAAGCAGTAGCCGGACAGCCGACCTGTGTGTGTACGCAGTAAACCTGCTGCAGCATCTTATCATTTTGGCTTGTGAACATGCATGTTAATGATACCATAAACATAAACCCTTTACATGCAGTCTACAGTGCAGTCCGGGAATACAGTATGTTATTATGTTGATGCATGAAGTTCCCATGTGACATAAATGTTTATGGAAAATAGTCGAATGAACTTTGGCCAAATGGCAAATCTTAAAATTCTCAGTGTTTCAGAAGTCTGTGTATTACACCTATATATGTTTGACTCTGCCTTCTCAGAGAGCATTTTGAATGACTCCTGTTCTTACCTGTTGGGACACAGCAGCCTACTAGAAATAACTTAAAGTCTTTTACGGAAAATGTCACATACTGAACCATGGATTTGCATTGCATATGGTGAGACTGACATTCAACATGCAGCTTGAATCTTACTACACATTTAAACTATCAACTGTTAGTAGTCCAACCAACAAGAAATTTCAAAGCTATGCCAAACAGGCAAAAACTATGAACAATTCCTATCTGGTCCTATGTCTGCATGCAACATGGCATATGGCCAAATGGGAGGCTTTGGGTGACTATGGTCACCTGGAAATAGATAAAAAAAAAATCATTATGCTACTCAAGCTAGTCCTATATGAACACTATTAGGACATGTTGTGCTTTTGGTGATAACTATCTAACATGATGGCGGCACGGTAGTGTAGTGGTTAGCACTGTTGCCTCACAGAAAGAAGGTTCTGGGTTTGAACCCAGCAGCCAACGAGGGCCTTTCTGTGTGGAGTTTGCATGTTCTCCCCGTGTCTGCGTGGGTTTCCTCTGGGTGCTCCGGTTTCCCCCGCAGTCCAAAGACATGCAGGTTAGGTAAATTGGTGGCTCTAAATTGACTGATCAAGTGAGTGTGTATGGTTGTTTGTCTCTATGTATTAGCCCTGCGATGACCTGGCGACTTGTCCAGGGTGTACCCCACCTCTCACCCATAGTCAGGTGGGATAGGCTCCAGCTTGCCTGTGACCCTGTACAGGATAAGCGGCTACAGATAATGGATGGATGGATGGATATCTAACTTGATCTAATAGGAGCTTAGACATGGCATTTTTGGAGTGGGACCAATAGTGTGACCAAGGCCATAACTGAAGTAGAACAAACTGAACTTTAAACTTTGAATCATTTCTTGTTTCTTTTCAGGCACCATCTCGGTCAACTCAGTACGCACCCCCTATAATGCTCCTGGCGAGAGTGAGATCCTGGATCTGGATGACACTCTGTACCTGGGTGGTTTGCCAGATAATCGCGCTGGCCTGGTGTTTCCCACCGAGGTGTGGACTGCACTGCTCAACTATGGTTACGTGGGCTGCGTACGTGACTTGTTCATGGACGGCCAGAGCAAAGACATCCGGCGCATCGCTGAAGCCCAGAGAGCCGTCGGTGTCAAACCTTCTTGCTCCAAAGAACCTCCAAAGCAGTGCTTGAGCAACCCATGCTTAAACAATGGCGTGTGCAGGGAGGGCTGGAACCGCTATGTATGTGACTGCTCAGGGACTGGCTCCCTGGGTCGCTCCTGTGAAAGAGGTGAGTCACTGCTATAGTAGATCTGTGAGCCATGTAAGTGGAATTATTGTCGCTTTGCATGCTTGTTCAATTCATTTAGGAACTGGCCATGAATTTGATCAACATGAAGAACAAAAATTTGTCCAAAAATGAGTGCAAACGTCAGGCTGTTCTCTCGACAGATACTGCATTGCGCTATGTAATTTACTTGTTGTAATACACCAAACCTACAAAGTTTCAGATGGTTGTAGGATGAACAGGATCTCCACCCACTCTCTGCCTCTCCACTGTCAGCTCAGCCTTGAAAGAATGTGAGGCAGCCAGCACAGCTGACGTTACTGTTACTGTGGTAATTGGGTTTCTTTCCAATCTATGTCACCTTCAGAGAGAGACACTCAAGCATGCATTATGTTTTCTTTTTTCTGTCTTTTTTTATTTCCATCGCTGGCAGAATTTCAGTGCTGTTGTTTCTCCAGATGAGTGCTCACAGTCAGAGTTACCCCTATAGTGCACCATGCAAAACAGGGCAAAGACAGAGAGACAGACAGTCAATAAATTCCATTTCCTCTCTGCATGTATTGAGCTAAATATCATTGCCAGCCAGCGCTGCCCATCAAAGCTATCTCTTGTGAAGTGCTCGGACTCAGGCCAGTTGTTTAATGGGAGTGTTTTGCCTTTAAGAATGTGCCAGTTGTCTGGGCACAGTAATCCTCCTGCAGCAACATCCTGGCTGCTTCAGCCAAACACAATCAGTTATGTTTGCATTGTCACAACTGAATAAAAGAATTATGGAAATGATCTGACCAGTTATTACAATAGAGATTAGTAGCAATGCTGCATTATCAAGCCGCAGAAACACTTTGAGCTTGAGAGATGGTGAAGTGCTGCTCCGGCGAGTGCTGCCAAATCCATCCACAGACCCCACAAATGTTTAACTGACAAATTGGAGCAGTTTGTTCATGGAGGAATCGAGGAAGGGAAAGAGGATGTGCGGAGGAGGATGTGAAAGGGATTTAACAAAAAGACACCAAATGTGGCAGCTGTGGAGGAAGTAATGAATGTTTGCTTGAGCTGAAGTTGACATCGTCTTCCAGAAACTAGCTAGTTGATTAATTTTCTATAACAGCAGCTCTGTCAATAGTTACAACTACAACTCAAATCAAGTTTATGTATTAATGTGCTTGCTTGAATAAATCTTTTCTCTAGTAACTATTTACACAGTGATGTGACTAGTGAACACTTTACACAAGCATTTTTTTAAGTGTGTAATTGTTAATATGGTGAAGTTTTCTGAAAGGAGACTATAATCTTTCGCAAATAGTTTTATTTTTATTGTACAAATAAATACTTTGTGGCACAATGCCATTAGGAATTAATTAACTTTGCGGTAGTAATGGAATCACATCACTGTGCCACTGATTCCTTTGCCATTACAGTTGTTTTGTTTTTACCCAGTAAAGCACATTTATGAAAAAGGTTATGATCCATATCATAGTTTATATTTTAATGATTGTTAACAGGCATTTGGGGTGACACGGTGGTGTAGTGGTTGGCACTGTCGCATCACAGCAAGAAGGTCCGGGTTCGAGCCCAGTGGCCGATGAGGGCCTTTCTGTGTGGAGTTTGCATGTTCTCTCCGTGTCTGCATGGGTTTCCTCCGGGTGCTCCGGTTTCCCTCACAGTCCAAAGACATGCAGGTTAGGCTAATCGGTGGCTCTAAACTGACTGTAGGTGTGAATGTGAATGGTTGTTTGTCTCTGTGTCAACCCTGTGATGACCTGGCGACTTGTCCAGGGTGTACCCCGCTTCTCGCCCATAGTCAGCTGGGATAGGCTCCAGCTTGCCTGCGACCCTGCATAGGATAAACGGTTACGGATAATGGAGGGACATGCCTTCTGGTGCATACTGGTGCATTCTCAGCTCATAAATTACTAACTGTTTCCCTGTAAAATACTTGCAAAATATGTATGAAATTTCCCTTGGCTTTCTCAGTTCCCCTCTGTAGTACGCTGCCTGGCTCTGTAAGATCACTATATGGTGAGCTTATTTGGTGCATGTGTAATGTGCGTGATGTGCTTCTGGTGTGGTATTGTGCACTGTATAGTTTTAATTTCAGCATAAATATTGGCACACAATTAGTAATTTGCACTTCATAAGTATGAATCCTTAGCTAAGGGACCAGACATCTCTATGGGAACTAAGGCATGCTGGGTAGCTTCTGGATATGAAAATTTTGATATAAAAATATTAATTACGATTTATGTGTACAAACCGGCAGAAAACCTGGAGTTTATATTTATTTGGCCCATTTGGTTCTAGTTTCTTCTTTGGTAGCACTTTGTGAAAACCGAGTGAAATCGTCTGCAACAACCACCAACTGCGTCTTTACCGTTGTCTGCTATGGTGTGGTCACGTAGTCCGGCTCAGGCAATCGGAGCACGAGAATCAAACAACAAATATGGCGTCACTTCTGGTCATGTTAGACCCAAATGGAAGACAATTTCATGGTGGAATAATTGAATTTGCAGCAAATTATGGGCAATCGAGACGATGTAAATTGCTTGAACATTGAAAGGCACTTGTTTTTTTTCCCCTCTGGAATCAAGTAGCCAGAGCAGACCATCTGTGTAGGCAGAGAAAGCCGCCGGTCGCTGGCGCTTGTGGACATCGTTGAGTCATTCATCCTTAGTAACTGCTCGGTCATGGTTGCATAGGCTTCTAGTTTGTTTATATTCTGGGAAATAGAACAGAACATACAAACAAATATAATAACTGCAAGTGGGAATAAAAAACAGTTCCGCACACATCACTAGTTGCAACTAATAATGAGCTTAGGTGATGGAGCTGAGGTTAAGGAACTGTCAGAGCCAGAATTCACAGACTGCTGAGAGTGCTGGCATTTCTAAATCTGGGTTTCATCCAGTGTTTTTGGGAGTATAGTGAAAGGGTTCATATTTATTGCATTTCACCCCTAGTATCAACTACACCTTCACAGAATACTGTATGGAACCACAATACTTCGCTTTGTGTAATGTCTGCATATTAGTTTTATTAGCATTCTCATTTTTGCAAATCACACACATGCCACGGCACAACTTCCCTTTGCCTCATCCATGGTTCATCACTTAGTACCATGATTCAACATTTTATGACTTCTATATTATCGAGTCAGGACAAAAACATTTTAGCGTTCGAAACGTTCAGGGTTTTTTTTTTCCCAGCACAAAATAAAATGTTACAGGAAAAAAAAACAGTTTTTATTGGAGCAGCAGTGAGCGCCAGTGATGTCTTATTTGGTCAATTTAATATCCCAAGCTGACTATGGGCGAAGGGCAGGGTACACCCTGGAAAGTCGCCAGGTCATCACAGGGCTGACACAGAGACAAAACAACCATTCACACCAATTAGAGTCACCAATTAGCCTAACCTGCATGTCTTTGGACTGTGGGGGAAACCGGAACACCCGGAGGAAACCCACGCAGACATAGGGAGAACATGCAAACTCCACACGGAAAAGACCCGTCGGCCACTGGGCTCAAACCCAGAATCTTCTTGCTATGAGGCAACAATGCTAACGACTACACCACCGTGCCACCGAGACCACTTTTCAGAGTAAAAATGAAAACATAATGAAGGCTACTGGGTTTTAGTACAAAATTAACAAGCAAGTGTGACAAAAGTGTCCAGAAGAACTGTGGCTGATTCTGGAAGATTCTCAATAAAACCTACAGCTCATTTCCTTATAAAACTGCACTCCTTGGACCTGAGACTACTTTTTTTTTTCTTTTTAAAGCAAAGGGTCGTCTCACACCAAATATTGACTTTGTTTCATTTGTTATGGCTTACTGATTACTGCTTACAGTATTTTTTTTTAATGCTGAAACATTTAGTTTCATTTCTTTTAAAGCCATTTTTGGCCTACAGCATGTCTTTACACGTGCCAAAGACTTTTGCACAGTACTATGTTACAGTTATAGTGGTGAAATTCAAAATGTCAAAAATTATTAGATTTATAACGAAGTTCTTGTAGTTATTGGTTATATGGTTACTGACTGGGCGGAGGTTGATGATGAACCATTTTATAAAGGAAGTTTTTAATGCACGTGTCTTACCTGGCTATTGTCTTGAGGAACTCCCTGCAGACGTGCTCACTGACGCACTCCCTGACGCACATGCACTGGCCCTGGACTCTGCCTCCT
Organism: Sciades proops; assembly: GCA_027576175.1. Lineage (NCBI taxonomy): Eukaryota > Metazoa > Chordata > Actinopteri > Siluriformes > Ariidae > Sciades > Sciades proops. The sequence continues at coordinate 6,640,705 of JAODOF010000028.1, read as the reverse complement.
TTCCCTGCTGCTCTCCCTCTCTATATATCAAATATAGACTTTTAGACAACAATACACAGTATTTTCATTTAGCCTAATTTATCATTATCATCTACTTCATTAACTGAACACTAAATAATTCTCACCTCTTTCTCCATTTGTATTTCTCATCCCTTTTTGCTGCCAGCAAAAGTGCCTTCTGTCCCTCAACGAATGCTTTGAACTCCAAGCAGGACATTTTAAAGTTCAGTCTGATCTGGAGTTCAGCTTTGACTAACCCTACTGACATCCTATTCCTTTTGTCGGACCACACATCTTCCATGTGACTAAATACATGCTCAGTATAAGTGTTGCTGACGGGAACTGACAGAACAAACGATACTACTTTCAGCAATTCTGTCGCTGCTTTCTCCCTCTTGAAAAAAATGCCCATTTTTTTGTCAGGGGTCAGCTCTTCTGGAATGCGTTCAAACACATTGTTCAGTACAGTGTAGTCCTGATACAGCTTGTCAACGTCAATGTCCTTCAGTTTCAATTTGTCAACTAATTCTTCCAGTGCATTCCATTCGATTGGATCAGCAAGTCGCAGGCAGGTGGAATTGTGCATTATTGGGTCATCAAAATCAAAGTTAGCTTCTAGATAATGAACACCTTTTTCAAAGAAGCTGTCGGCCAATCCAACAAACTCAGCTTGTTCTGTTTTGGTCAATTTTCGTAATGCCTGCCTTGTCTTGCTCCCATAAAACTTGTCTGAGCGACGCGACATTAATTGGCTGCGCAGTTGGCTCATCACCTCAAGAACATCCAGTAAGCTAACATTCTCATTTTCCAACTTTCGAATTGCGCTGTCAAATTCCTGCATGACATTATGCATAAGCAATAGGACACACTCTGACACCGTCACGTCATCACTGCTGTCTGCCGCATCACCTTTGCAGATTGCCTTCCAAATAACAGCAGGACAATCATTCTTCCCTAATGACAAAAAGTAAGATTTCAGGGCAGGCCAACATTCTAAGATCCGATGAATTGCAGGTAGTAGGGATAACCAGCGGGTAGGTACATGTCTCAGAATTTGTTTGTATTGTACTGCAGTAAATTCGCAGAACTCTTTGAGAGATTCTACTTTCTTGGCTGAGCAAGATAACTCGCTGTATATTTTAAGGACAATGCACTCCACATCATGTCCTGCCGAGTTTAGAATTCTGCTTGCATTTTTCAGGGTGTTGTGAATCAAGTGACACTTGCAGTTGGCCTTGACGATATACGGATTGACATCTTTTAGTTTTTGAAAAACAGAATTATGCTTGCCAAAATTGACAGAGGCATTGTCAGCACCATATGCAATGATCTTACTGACACTCAGTCTGCATGATTCTGTGATGTCCACTATCTGATCACAGATGGCTCTACTGGTTTCATGGGGGTCCTCGTAAAATTCCAATAGCCCATATTTAACTCCCTCTTCTTCATGGAAATATTGGACAGTGTACGGAAACAGTTTGGCATTACCTGAATTTGATGCGTCGGAACAAACAGAAAATAATTGCGTTTGCTTCAGTTCTGAAACCAAACGCTCCTGGTTTGGGCTAGGACACTCTGCATTAAAGCTTCGCTTTTTGTTCGTCCACATGACACTTTTGAGGCTATACTTGAGTCATGGAAGATTTTTGTATTGACTTTAATGCCACAATCTGTTGATAGGTAACTATGACCGTGAAGAACCCCGTGGTATACACTAGTAAGCTCTGCCGCTGATACTCTATCTTCCTCTGGGGAGCCCTTTTTAGTCATAATAGTAGCGATGGCTCGATTTTGGCGTTTATTCAGTATAGCAGTCTGGTGCTTTTTTGTTTTTGCATGATTGTCGAGTGCCATTTTCCCTTCATATTTCACAATAACTTTGGCTGGGCACACAATACAGGTGGCAGAGAATGGGTCTCCTTGGGTAGGCCTTACCCATTCCGCAAAGGTCTCTTTTTTCGTCCAATCTGAGTTGAATGTGACATGTCTTTTTTTCTTCGTCGCTGGATCTCCTGACTTAGTCTGTTCCTCCTCATCCGTTTCTCCCCCCATTTCTTCACCACCTAAAATGTATTAATTTTTCTCTAGCCTAGGCTATATCTCACACTGACTGCAGTAACTTTGCCTCTGTGTAGCTGCCTCTGTCCATCTGCTCCATGTGGTTGCGCTCGCCGCACGGCCACAGTAGTTGCTAGGTGATGATGGGTAAAGTAAACTTTAATTTTGCACAGGCTACAACAACCAATCAAATGAAAGCATCCCTGCGCTACGGCAACACAGGACAGCAAGTAAAATAGTGGCGGGGAAGAGAACACTGATGCAACAGCAGAATTAGGTTTATTCAAAAGTGAAACTAATGAATATGTGAATAGAAGTGCATTTTCACAAAAAAACGGGACAATACGTGTCCCGGGAAGGATGATCAATTTTCCAGGACAGACACTAAATAAACGGGACAATCCCAGGAAAACCAGTACATGTGGCAACCCTAATAATAGATGAGCTAGTTTATCACACAGGATAATACGGGTATTGGCTTCCATCCTGGAAATTGGAAGGTTCTCTACAGTTGGTAAATAAATAAACAAACAAACACATCTTTTGATTTTAAAAGCAGCCAAAAAGCCATGCTCTCATCTCTGAGTTATATGCACAGGTTTTTTTTTTTTTCTTGTTTCTTTGTTTGTTCTTCATTTTCCCATCAGAGACTGTGCAGTGTGACTGGAAGACATTTTTGTATTCCATCTGAGTCACCTTTTGAGTGATACAACCATTTTTAAACTAATGCTGCCGAGAAACAGTGATTTTGATCTGCCCCAGACATAGATAATCAAACGCTGAAGCTCAATTACAGGCTGGAAATAGCAGCAGCTTACTTTAATGAGATTTCAGCCTGCAGTAAACACTAGAATGCCCCAGTACAACATTCTCAGAGCCTCCTAACCCATCATTAAAAAGACATGCACAGCTCATATGGAGAGCCCAGAATGCAGGAGGACTGAAATGAAAAAGACATGCTCAATGCATAAAAACAGCAATGAATACAGAGGAATTCATAGGAAAATAAAAAATAAACATGTCTGAATCAGAGTACATTCATCATACCATTTATTTCTCAGCACATTAAAAGTGTCTGTTTCAGTCTTCCCTTTCCTTGTATCAAAGAATATGGAAAAACTTTATTTACCCAAGCTGAGTAGCAGACACAGGCTAAGTGCCTGGCTGCTGTTTAGCACATATGAATTTCTATGTCCTTTGTGAGCTTAATTTGTTGTTGCTGTTGTTGTTGCTGTTGTTGTTGTTTCTTTTGTGGTTTTTTGGAGCTTGTGCAATCACACGTTGTCCATCCGTCATTGTCCATCCACAATTTACAAAAATCGCTACTGCTCCTACAGGATTGATCGGATTTCAGTCAAACTCGCATATAATGTTCCCCAGGTGGGTTTGCATAAAAGTTGTCAAGATGGTAGTGCCACCTCTCATATTTACGATTTTATGGACATCTTGGCTGGTATGAGCTACAGCCTCATTGAGGCTATTTATTTGAACTTATAACTAACAAATGTCCTTATTGTCCTAACAAATGAAAATGACTAATTACAAAATTATAAACAACCATGCTAGAGTGACATGGCAGTATATCTGTATAGGGTTTTCAAATACATCGATGCCACTGCTGGGCTGAGAAATAGCACACTAAACAAAGATCTAGAATAAAAAGAATAACACAAATGAGCTATAATCTATAAATGTACATTTACATGGTGGACCAACAAGGTAGGTGTGTCTAATAAAATGGACAGTAAGTGATCTGATACAGTTGTATCAATGCAACACCCATTCATTATAGCATTGCTAAAAATAGTCCTGAACCCAAATAATATCTGGTCCTAAAATGGTCCTGTGGTGGTCCTTATATTGTGCACATCCACATTTGGCCTACAGTCAGTTATAGATTGCCAGCAAGTGTTCTTATAAGGTCGATCAATCTAATAAATGGGCCAGTGGATGTATATACAATACAGGATTACTAATACAGGGTTAGTCAAAATTATGTTAACACTAATGGATTATTTTTCTCCTGCAGATAGATGTACGCCATGGGTGACAGATTAAATGGTACTGTTGCTCGCTGATTTTTGTGTGTTGAGTGTGATGGTGAACAGGTTGAGACCATCCTGTAAATCATCTTATACAAATGATGTATGTTTTGTAAATGAATGGTTTCTACCATTTAAGTGTTAACATAATTTTGACTAACCCTGTATATATTAGATATATGTACTTTAGAGACTCCAAGAAATACATACATCGTTTACTTTATTATTGTTTACTGCTCTTTCAAGTACTTTCTTGATTGAAAATGCAGAAATTCTCCTCTTTTTGAAAACATCTTTGCTCCATAGCATTTCTTTTGTATGTTTATTCAACTTCTGAACCAAACACCTTCTGTGTGGAACTTTCTGGAAAGATTTCTATCCAATGGGACTGAGTAAGCAAGTGAACAATGTTCCTACATTTCAAACCAACATCGTCATTCCCAAATCCATTGCAAGAATCTTTTATTTACAGTTGGCAGCAATATCTATCAAATAGGATTTGATCAGATTTACTTTAGGCTTGGGTTTGTTATATTTCAGAAAGATCAGAAAAGTTGGCTGTCATGATCTACATTAAAGCTGGAGGCACTTGGAGCGCTCCCGAGGTCTTTTACGCAGCTTTCAGAATGACCTTCCTGAGTGATTTTCTTTTAATTGTGGTGGAGAATGATTGTTTAAACACAATGGGGAGAAGAAAAAAAACAACAACAACAAATAGCCCATCTGAAGGTCGGATCTGTGTTCCTATTTGTTTAGGACATGTGTGTGATGTTTGTTGCTTTCAATTGGTATATTTATCATATTATGACAATGAAACTGTTGTTGACTTCATTTCTCCTCACTATTGTTCTTCCTGTCATCCCACTGTAAGACTTTTATCCCACATCAGGTGGTAATCAGTTTCTCTTATCTTAACTTGTATTATTTTATACTGTCTTGAGTTAATTTATCTTACCCTATCTTGTATTATATTGTCTTATCTTGCCTTATCTTGTTCTTTCTTGTCTTATCCTGACTTATCTTATCTCGTCTTGTCTTATCCTCTCTTGCCTTACCTTGTCTTATTCTGTCTTGCCTTATCTTATTCTGCCTCGGCTTATCTTGTCTTAGCCTGTCTTGCCTTGTCTTAGCCTGTCTTGCCTTCTCCTGTCTTGTCTTGTCTTGTCTTGTCTTATCCTGTCCTGCCTTATCTTATCCTGTCTTGGCTTATCTTGTCTTCTCCTGTCTTGCCTTATCTTATCCTGTCTTGTCTTGGCTTCTCCTGCCTTGCCTTATCTTATCTTATCTTATCTTATCTTGCCTTACCTTGTCTTATTCTCTCTTGCCTTATCTTATTCTGTCTCAGCTTATCTTGTTGTAGCCTGTCTTGCCTTGTCTTATCCTGTCTTTCCTTCTCCTGCCTTGTCTTATCTTCTCCTCTCTTGCCTTCTCCTGTCTTGTCTTATCTTATCCTGTCTCAGCTTACCTTGTCTTATCCTCTCTTGCCTTATCTTATCCTGCCTTGTCTTGCATTCTCCTGCCTTGGCTTCTCCTGCCTTGCCTTATCTTATCCTGTCTTGTTTTATCCTATCTTGCCTTTTCTTACCTCATCTTGCCTTATCTTTTCTTATCTTATCTTGCCTTGTCTTATCTTATCCTGTTTTGTCTTGTCTTGTCTTGTCTTATCTTATCTTGCCTTGCCTTATCCTGTCTTGTGTGATGTAGTGGTGATATTAGATGAGACACTAACTGAAACTGTTATTGTGGAGCATTAAAGTCTCTTCAATAATCTAATAAATACAGTGTTGGGCAAAAACTATTACACACACACACTTAAAGGCAGGCAGCTGTACTCATTCTTTCTTTTGTAAGTCTGTAATGCTCTGCTGCTTCATAATTTGTTTCCTCTGAATATAAAGCAGAAAAGAAAAGTGGCAACCAAACAGAAATACCAAATAAGTCGAATGCCATTTTGTGTCATTTTATACTTTAATTGAACAAGTTTAATTTCTCCTACAAATGTATTTCTATGGGAAAAAAAAGGCTAGAGTGAATATCTCGTACACGTTCACCTTCTCAGTCACTGCTGATGGTGTGTTATGGATGTGTGTGAAAAATATCAAATCAGATCAAACCTTAAGTGCGTGTCTCTCTAATCACCTGACACGAATCGGCCTCACTTTCTTCTTCAGACCATTTTGTGTATTTGTTCCACAAAAACCCACCTGAAGAACAAAATAAACCTTTTATACAGATGTTTTTTTTTTTTTTTTTTTCATGTTTGAAAGATTTCATTGTGGATTTGGGTCACATCTTCAGGGTGTCACATGGGGTTGAGTTGCGAGATTGTTTGCAGAATTGTGAGAATTTTTTACACAGGAATTTAATTTTGAATTTGAGGAAGAGTTGACTGAACAACCTGTGATGCAAGGTGCAGCATCGTGGCATATGAAATGCTCTGCACCTATTGTTCCTGGGCGTTTCTTTGAAAGCAGAGGAGCACACAAGTTGCACAACATCCACTGTCACTGTCGTCAGACTTCTCTGGAAAGGCCAGCAGGCAAAATTCGAAGACTGCATGTGGCTGTGTTAAAGGGCATGCTGCATTCAGGCACTCCAGCACTTGTTGATCACACTAAAGGAAGAGAGGCGTGTGCTGCTGAAATATTTTGGATTTTAGCAAAAGTGTCATGCTGGTTGATTTTAATAAATGAGTGTGTGTGTGTGCGTGTGTGCACTTGATTTCTGACATGCCTCAATATGCTTGAAGGACAGGATACCAAGCCTCTCCTGGCCCCTGTAATTAGAGAAAGAGAGAGACAGAGAGGCAGGGTGCAAGTCTGTGCTCGGTTTTTGTTCCTTATCCTGCAGAACAGGATTATGGGTACGAGGGAAGCGACTGATCCAGTCTTCCTCTGATCTTTCACTCGGTGACTCAAAGCCGCTCCTGCTCAGAGATTAACACAGAAAGAGCTGATATTACAGAACAGGTTGAGCTGGATGACGTGTTCATACAGCGAGCCTGGACGTTTTTCCACCTGATGCATTGTGGAGGAACGCCGAGAGGTGTTGTTTTTTCTTCCTGTGTGGTCGAGATGGAAAACTCGCAGGCTGGGCGCTTGCTCATTTGCGTCTCGCTTTTTTTGTATGTGTCATTTGTGTCTTTAGAGTGTCTATTTTTGGTTCAGGGTGTGTGTGTGTGTGTGTGTGTGTGTGTGTGTGTGAGACAGAGAGAGAGAGAGAGAGAGAGAGAGACATGGTGATGGTTCCCCAAATAAAAGACAGTTC
>JAODOF010000028.1:5105691-5117463 GCA_027576175.1 Sciades proops | reverse complement strand
TTCAAGAACTGACTGTTCTCTTGCTGCCTAATATATCCCACCCCTTGACAGGTGCCATTGTAATGAGATAATCAATGAATGTTATTCACTTCACCTGTCAGTGGTCATCATGTTATGGCTGATCAGCGTACATAGTTATTTAGCTCACAACCAGTGGTACCAGGGGTTTTACATAAGACCTTCAAACACATTTCATGCGAAACATTTAGTGATACTTTGGGAACAAACTGACAGGAAGGATCTGAAGAAAGGAATAAACCACACAAAACGATTGGTAAAGAACATTATTAGCCCCATCAAAATGCACAATATCTTATAATTTATGGTGATTGCTGTCAGTACTCAGAACTAGTTTTAGGATAACCATGACATCCTGAACTCCACTGAGTTGGACTTTAAGGGAACGTCTTTCATTTGTCCATCACAGTAGAGAGATTTGGGAAATAACTTGCAAAATCTGTAAATAATGCAACATGGAGAATCTACTCAATTTCGAATGTGGTAGTGTGCTGGAATGAATCAGAGCTGATATTGACCTGCATATGAAGAAAGCTGTATAAGATCTTTTGAGTCACACACTAATTCTTTCCCACGTAGCACTGCAGCATTACTAATCAATGGCATTTATCATAAATCTGTGTCTATTAACCATTTCATTAAGCACCACTATGAAAAAGTATGAAAAAAACTGATATTAAAACCTTCAATGTGTATGTGAGTGAAGAGAAAGCAATAATCCTTTAGCACTAGTTCATATCTGTGACAGCTTGGCATGTTTTATTAGCATACGGATGCAACCTAAAGAGCCTAATGAAAAAAATGAAGGAGGGGTATAATAATGTGCTAGTTGTCAGAGTGAATGACAGCCTACAGCCTCCTTGGAGTCTGGTAGCACAGGGCACACAAGGTCAACTCTCAGCAGAATGCCACAGTCAGTTAGAGACAGATGAAGAAATATCGGCGCAAAAAGACATGGAATTTAATCTCTAATATACGGTCCTTCATTCAGCCAAGACACTAACAAGAACTGACAAAGCATGCCCTGTCTTTATTAACTGATGCATTGCAATAATAGAAAAAGTGTGTGTGTGTGTGTGTGTGTGTGTGTGTGTGTGTGCACGCCAAAAGTAGAAGAGCTGAAAGTCTTCCTGTGATCTACAGCATGTGTACATCAGCAGGGGGAATGGGACTGGCTTGGTGATGGGGTGGGGCAATGGACACATGAGCATAGACCAGGTGATGGAGAAACAGACAATCAGACAGACACAAAAGCAGACCCACGAAACAGGCAAAGAACAAAAAAATTCGCACCATGCTGGACTGACCTGCTGATGTGGTAAGCCGTTTGGCTCACAGTTGGAGCAAGTTTTATTAAAATGAGATACATGAGTGGTGTCACTAAGGCAGTGAGTGTGTGGGTGTACGGGGTTGTTTTACAATATGACGTTTTTCATATGGGCAACACTTATAAAAGAAACTAGCCATAAAAGGAAAACCTGGGCTGGGAACCAAACGACTTAGAATGAAATGTCCCAAAAAATGCACAGAGACAAAAGAAAGGGCACACCGAGGATAGGGAACGCTCCACAGACAGAGCGTGCACAACACAACAGAGACAAAAGACAGAAGGGAAGGTGGCAGACAAGAGAAAGAGACCAGAGAGAGAGAGAGAGAGAGAGAGAGAAGGATGACCAAGGTTTGGATAAACATGACTGAAGAGATTTGAAGACAGGAAAGGCAGAGAAAGAAAGGAAGAGAATGTGGGAGGATGGTGGAGAGGAACCATGCGCGGTTCACCTTCAATCTGGCTAAAGGCAGCGGCCTGCCCTGAAGGGCGTGAGCCCGAGAGTGTCCACTCAGGGCTGAATAAGGGGTGGTCATAGTACTCCTCGTCAGAGTAGTAGGGTTCATCCTCGGGCACTGAAACTGAGATGGAGGGGGCGAGGAACTTGCACCTCTCCCGAGAATTTTGGAAGCGGCAGAGAGGCCCAGCCTCCTCCTCATCCCCTACATCTACAAACAGACACAAGGAGAAGGAAATGCAGGGAAATCTGGACACAGAGAGAGAGACAGAGAAAGGGGGGATATAGAGGAGACAGAAAAGGGTGAACAGAAGGGTGGACAATTTGAAAGTTGGGAAGCAATTGAGCATGATGGGAAGAGAGAAGACTTGAAAGAAAGGAAGATGGAAGGCATTGAAAGATCGCAAAAGAGGAAGAAAGAGTGACAAAAGGTGACCTGAAAATGACAGAAGTTAACCAAAGTAAGAGGGAGTAAAAAAGTGACTAAAGAGGAGAAACATGGAGAAGAAAGGGACAGAAGAGAAAGACCAGGGACAAAGAGAAACGTAGCAGTAAAAAAATAGAAAGAGAAAATAGGTATGCAGAATAGATACTACGTAAGGGATTGTGAAGAAGTGGCACACATACGTACAACACTGAAAAACACACATAGATACAAGACGCAATGGCCACAAACAGAAATAGCTGCTGTGGAGGCACCGTGTCATTGTCTGAGGCAGGGTCTAATTTAAATCTTGATAAATCAGCCATGAAAATGGTTAGCTCAAGAATCCATGGCATAGAGCAATGGATGAGTAAACAAGCTGGGATAACATACACTGTATGAACTGCTCTAGGTGAGACAGCATTACCAACAAGGCATAGACTAACAAGTTTTGAGGCAATAACTAAATAAATAAGTTGCTGGAAGTCCACCAAGGAGTGAACAAAGATGGTTCAGCCTGTGGTTAGACATAAGAGGGGAAAATAATCCTTTGTATTTGGTTACGTAATCCAATCCAGCAGTAGGAACAGAACCAGGCAGTAATAGATACTAAATACTGGGTTATCTGTCTAACACTGATCAAGGGTTCACTTGATCTTGGTAGCTATGGACTAATTCACTAAGTGGCTCTCAGTATATTCAATCCAAATGCAAAGTACCACCACCATCATGGATGGTTGAGGCACAGGTGTTCAAGAAGATCTGTTGGGAGCCTGGCCAAGGGTCAGCCAAGAAATACCGCACTACACCTGCTGAGATATGGCTTGATCAAATGTTTCATCTAGATCTGGCTGCCCAAATAGCCACCACCAAAAGGACTGGGGGTCAACTTTTGCCCCAGTGTGATGTGTATACCAAATATACACATTGGGGATCTATTTGAGAAAACACAACAGGCACAGGCTAGGCTGTCATGTATCACCAGGGCATCAATGGTTTCTCCAAGTAAAAATACTGCCAAGACCACAAGAAAGAATTTTCTCTCAAAAGCTACCGACTGGGACCACCCAGGGTCCTAGAGTGATGGTTAGATAAAGAATCCATGTCATAAAGCAGTGGGAGAGTAAATCAGCTAGAATAATGTGCACTGCATTCATTGCTGTAAGCAAGACAGCATTACCAACATAAGATACACTACCAAATTTTGACGCAACTTCCCAAGCTTTTATAATTAAATACATTGCTGGAACTTTTCCAGGGTGCAAAAATATGGTTTGCCAAGCATTTGAGATGAAAGACCACACAACCATACCATTGTGTAGATGGCTGAGGCATAGGTATTTGGTCAGTTCTACAGTAGAAGGAACCTGGCCAGAGGTCTACCAAAAATTGAGGAAAAAAGTACATTACAGCACTGCATCCACTGATCTGGTCTGGTCAAATGCTTGACCTGGACTCTACTAGTAAGATTGGGTTCAGCACTTGCCTCTGGCGCAGTGGACATGCCAAATGGCAGTACAGAAGCCAAACAAAAGCTGCTGCCCTGATGTCCAGTTAGATATGGCAATAGAAAAAAAAAAAGCTTGGGGAATTGTCATATTCAATAATGCACTGGGGGAACAGTATGGAATGCATGCATCAACTACAAAACTGTGTCTAGCATGTGTTAACACATCAAGGCATGTGCTAAGACTGGCAGGTGCCAAAAGGGTTTAATGGTACCTGGTCCTACAAAAAAAAACTTTGATAATAGAAAGGTGAAGTGGGCCCACTACCTAGCCCACAAGAAAGAGCTATATCTGAAAATCCATTGGGAGAGGTCTTCCAAGGTGCTAGAATGAGTATCTAATATGGTGTACCATAAAAGGCTGACTGGAAAGAGTTGCACTATGGTGCTATGCCAAGACCAACTGGAATCCTTAGGACAACAACTGCTGGTGAAAAAAGTAACTTTTTGTTGGGTTCCTGTTGACCTTACCACTCCAGTTGATCACTGTTTGCACATCACTATGCATTACTGCACTGCACATTACTAGTTAACTGACAATAATTAAACATTCCGAGGTTGCCAGTCCCCTTCTCTGGTTTCCCATTTTCTTGTGTGCCAATTCACAGGTTCCACAACTCCATCTCCTCCAAACCTGCTCTAGCTTTTGTCACTGTCTCTGCTTCAAGCTTAGTCTCTGTCTGTTCTCAAGACTCATCCTTTGTTCGTGCTTTTGGCTCAGTTTCTCTTTCTGCTGAAGGCTTTATTTTTCTCTGCTCCAGACTCTCAGTCTCTGTCTATATTCTCATCTCAGTCTCTGTTTTTGCAACCAGCTAAGTTTGTCACTCTGGTTCAAGTTTGATGCTGTTTATGTCACTGACCCTGCTTCTGACCCTGCCTCTATCTATGTCAGATCTTCCTCCTTTATGTCTGAATGTCAAGGTCTATGTTTCCATCAGTGCACTCTTAGGGTGCTTATCAGTATCAAGGAAGGATCCTTAACAGCTGGCTTTCAAGGATGCCAACATCATCAAATCCCACCAAAGGACTCTTCCAATGTCTAGGATCCTTTGAATTCTATCAAGGACAGAGTCCTTCATTCAGAGAATTTTCAAGGATGCCCGTGTGTATCCTCAGCATTCTTAAAGCACTCACAATTCTATGTGCACATATAAGCTGGAACCCTTTCAATGATGCACAATTGCACACTCGCTAGACTTCCATTATGTGTTCTCTAAATTGCCTACCCTCTGAAGGACCCAACCTGGAAGGACCCATTCTACCAAGGAAGCATACTTGACTGAGAAATACTGTATCTGTTCTGCATCACAGAACCTAGCCATTTATCTCTCTTTTTCTCCTTTGGATCTGCCAGAACCATTTGCCCTGGGCCTAGCTCTTGTCAAATGGTTAATTACATCTGATCAGCTTGTATGTATATACTTCACAGATGTTTTGTTATCTTTACATAGTCCTATAAGGGTTAGTATCTTTGTTTCTCAGGTTCATTATTTCCTAGTTCTATAGTTTTCTTGTTGCCTTGTTAGGTTCCAAGGTACTATTGGTATTTCTAACTCCCACTCCTTTTTCTTATCGTTTTAACTGCCTGTTCTGACCTAATATAGGGACTGGACAATTCTTATTGGAAATGCCTAAAAAAAGAGACTTGGAACACAATACACCCAATGCATTACATTACAGGCATTTAGCAGACACTCTTATCCAGAGTCAAGTCAAGTCAAAGTCCCTTCCACACCAGGATCTGGTCTTCCCAGACAGTCTCCTATCCCAGTACTAACCAGGTCTTTTTGAAGCATATGGGTGCGGCACCGATCTCCATTTCCATAGCCCTTGACCTCTCGCCTATACAGCTAGGATTACAGTGGGGGGCTAGTCTTCTGGTAACCACGAGAGTTTGACTTCCCTACTCACATCTGTATTGCAGCGTGCCTTGCCCAATGGCAGTAGGTACCATTTTTATAATGGTCTTTGGTATGACCCAACCGCGAGTAGAACTCACGAGCTCCTGGTTGAGAGGCAGACACGATAACCACTAGGCCAGAGCGATGTACAACAAACCCAGAGCAGCCTGGGGAGCAGTTGAGGGTCAGGTGCCTTGCTCAAGGGCACTTCAGCCATTTCTGCTGGGCCAGGAAATCGAACCAGCAACCTTTGGGTCCCAAAGCTGCTTCTCTAACCATTAGGCCATGGCTTCCCCTGTCTAACTTATGTTACAGCTGGCAATGCTGTCTTAAAGTGTTGTCAGTGTATCACAAGCATTAGTGTCCTTTGTAGTATTGTATATCTATCTTTGAAGACAACATTATAGAAGTCATCAGCATGATTATGTATAACACCAGTAAAGCTTGTGCAATGCTTGAATTAAATGGCTTACGGGAGCTGAGCTTGTTTTAAGCATCAGTTCATCTAATGGAAGCAGTAAACAAGCTGAGTACTGCGTATGCCTCCACTAGTTTGTGCACGGCACCATTATAACCACAGAGCAGAATCAGCAGATGCAACTAAAATCAACAACAATAAACAACAAACATACATACAAACAAAGAAATTGATGAGTGCAGGCCCACAATATTAACAGCACCTACTACATAACATGCAAGGACAAGAAGAGAGGGCAAGAACAGCATGAGGTAAAATTTCCCTAGACTTGAGGATCACCGGTGGGATGAGCCTGAATGCCAACAGCATGGCATTAAGGGGGAGCGCAAAGGGTCAGAGTGAAGAATGACATCATGCAGGGTGAGAGGGATTCACGAAGAGTGTATGTAAGAAAGGAAGGGATAGTGATAGAAGTCAGGGGTAATGGTTCTAATGGTGTTTTGATTTGGGCTGTCTGATTTCCTTTAAGAATCTGATGATGAAGATCAAGCCAAGCATTTAACACACGCCGAGGAGAAGTAAGGAAGAGGAGGAGGTGGCAAAGACAATCCTTCGCCCATTTCTCATCTAGCATGGGTCTCTCCAGCTCAATCAGAAGTGTGTGTCTCATCATCTGTCCAGCAAATGGTGTTGGCCACTTTTCCAGTAAAAAAAAATATATAATAACCCCCATGTGGGGCCAGTGGTGAACAGGGATGAAGACACATCCAAACCACAGACGTTTTTCACACTCACCTTTGTACAAACACTACTACATTTTCCACACACACGCACACATAATAGCAACTGGACATGGGCCTACCTTGCTCCAGAGGGCCAAAGTGCTCAGCTGCAGGAGATGGAGGTGGAGAAGGTGGCAAATTGGTTGAATCTTCCACTGCAGACACACAGAAAATGAAAGAAGAGTATGAGAAATGGATATAATAAATAGAAAGAAAAACAGCAACAACAAATCCACGCAGCAAAGCTTAGGTTGGATGTGCAATCCGATCTGCAGGACTAACTCTGTGCTAACTCTCTTTACTTAATCACATCCTTTCTGTTTCTGCAGACTAAATCTAGCACAGTGAGCGCTTTATTCATCTCTTGAAAATTTTCAGCAACTATTATCCAAAAACAGCTCCGCAAGCACAAGGAATGTATCACAACACTTACTTTTATAGGAATAACCAATGACTGGGTGGTCTGACACATCCCAGAACAAAACAGAGTTATTGTTACCACCCCAACATTTTCCAATAACGGCACATCCTGGCATGTTTTGTTCCTCAGTTTTATGCCACAGTGATTTGCCAGTGATTACATTTGTTCACTAATTAAAAAACGACACTCCACACTTTTATTTATGATGATGTTTAATGGTGTGGAATGTCTATTCTATTCTCCATTACTATAATACATTTTTCTCTCTTATACTCTTTTAACAGGAGTGAACCAGACCAGCAGTCACATAAGCCTCATTTCTATGCTTGTACACACTGTGACACACACATACACACACAAAGAGGCAGGACAGGTTGTCTGGACCAGCAGAAAGGTTATTCTCTCAACCCTTTAGTCAGCACACATATACACAGTAGAGCACTAATGGAAGAGACCAGCTGTCAAAACGGATCTGCCGTTCAGCAGGAGGTGAAGAGACAGTGCAGAGTCCAATTCAGGCCACAGATAAAGAACATACATACACACAGACACTACCTGGTCTGCAAAACCAAAAGCACTTATGTAAGAAACTCACAGACACGCTTGCATATCAATAATTTGCTTGAATAAGTGTTGAACTGATGGATTGTTGATGTATTAAAGCTGTCTGTGCAAGGTGAAAACCCCAAACCACTGACTGACTTGCAGTGATCGTTCTCTAATTTAGTTGCTATTTATTTCCTTCCATGTGCAGCAAAGCAAAACCACAAATCACCCAAACAGTCTTCCATGACAAAGATCTCAAAATTCAAAGTGTTATGATTCGACCCTTTCGGCCTGCTTTGAGCGCTGCACGCACTTTGCCCGTAGCACAAGATGTCTTCCACAAGACTGTGTTTATTAAGTCACCATGTGCTTTTATTTATGTCTCATCTCCACCCTCATCTCATCATTGATTGTTATCTCTGTGTCTCACCTGTTTCCCCCAATTAATCTATGTATATATACCCAGTGTCTTCTTGTATTTGTTGCAAAGCATTAGCTCGGTGTCTAGTATCCGTTCTTTGTCAAGCCTCTGTCCTGTGTATTTACTTCCCAGTTCTGACTTTTTTTTCTGTTTCTTGACTCTTTTTTTTTTTTTTTTTTTTGCCTAGTTTATACTGTTTGCTCATTGCCCGAACTCTGCCTGCCCTAGTTCATGTTTATGCCTCTCGATTTGGATTTGTGATGGCATAGTTTCCCATGAATGGATTCCTTCTCCAGTGTAAGTTCTTTCATGAAAGCTGATTGGAATCTAAGCCCCCAGAGTACGCGTGGGTCCAGTGCATGATCCACTGGCTTATGAGACCAGCATTCCAGTGGGCTAAGTACCTCTCCACCATCGAACACCCATGCCTAAGAAACTCCACAGACTTTGGTAACATGCTCAAGTTTTTCTTCGAGAACCTCAGAAAGGAGGAACCCCCATGAAATCTTTCTGGGGATGGGGAAATGTAGAGGGCTTACCAGTGGCTGGCATGGTGGTACAGTGGTTAGCGCTGTTGCCGCACAGCAAGAACGTTCTGGGTTTGAGTCCAGTGGCTGACGGGGGCCTTTCTGTGTGAAGTTTGCAAGTTCTCTGCATGGGTTTCCTCTGGTTTCCCCCACAGTCCAAAGACAGGCAGTTAGGTTAACTGGCTACTCTAAATTGCCTGTAGGTGCAAATATCTGAGCTGTGTTTAGTGGTTAGACCTGAGTAGTATGGCAGCTGCCAGCAGCGCCTTTGTATGCCTTCAACTTGGTCATGTTGAGCTGCATCCTCTGTTATTCAAATGCAAGGAAGGATGATTAGCCACTCCAAATCTCAGTCTCTGACAAGGAGGTCAACAGGACAGCTGACACAGAGGCCTTTGCTCCAGAGCCCCTTCTAGTGGTTGACTAGGCAACTGACAAGGAGGCTTCTGCTCCAGAGCTCTCTCCAGTGATCAAATGAATGAGCAAAAGGGAGCCCTTTGCCCCAGAGCTTCCTCCAAATGTTAACAGGGTAGCCTCTATGCCAGAGCTCCCTACAGAGGCTAACAGGGCAGGCTTTGCTCCAGAGGTCTCTCTAGAGGCCAAGTGGGTGTCCTGTACTCCAATACTCACTCCACCACTGACTTTGAAGACGATTTCATCTCTCCCCTTCCTGACTGTCAGGAAAAGCTCTTCGCTCTGCATCCTGGCTTTGGAGAGAATGTTGTCTGTCTTCTTTCTGACTGCGAGGATGAGCTATTCGCTCCATCTCCTGGCTTCAGAGCAGACATTGTCACTCTGCCACCTGACTGCAAGGACAAGATCTTTGCTCTACCTCCTGACTTTGGGGAGGATGTCGTTGCCCCACCTCCAGGCCTTAATGATTTTGCTGTTGTTCTACCTGCTGCATTGGGCAAGAGTGACTTCTCCATGCCTGAACCTGAGCCTATGCCTCAGTCCACACCCTTACCCAAGCAGAACCCCAATGAGACATTGTTAGACACCAGACCATCAAATGAGGTTGTTTTTCCTACCTCTGTAATAAAATAAAAACAAACAAACTAAAGGACTACTTGGATATGCTTCAGAAACCAAAATGACTATTCTCCTTCAACTATGTTACCTTCCAGTTCTCTCTTTTAGTTACATTGTCACAGCTAGACCTTCTGGAGTCCTCATTTGCATTCAGATCACAATGTTAATCCTTTGTAACCAGAGTAGGATAAGAGTATACCTAAGAATCTGTTCTCTCTCTCCAGCTGAATGTGTACTCCAGGCATCTGATCCCGATAGACTTCAACTGCTCTGAGCCTGGCAGATTCATTCTATACTCCATCTATGACTTTCTGCTGCTGTTGATGATCCAACATGGACAGCCTAAAGACCCGTACTACCTTAAACCCATAATCGACCATGAAACGACAGCATTTTGAATACAGCATTTTGAATACTCAGACCCTTTTAAATTATAATTCTGCCCCCCCCAGAACATTAAGTAATATATTCAAATGTATTCACATCCAAAAAAGAACAGTAATATTCATGCTATTTAACATATTTGAAGCATAGATATAACATGTCTGAAGTGTAGAGAAGCTCTACGATGCAGCATGACAGAAACAGGCTATATCATCCACAGGAATAGCACAAATTGCAAAACAGATTTTTCTATTTCAAGTGCAACCCAGATTTTCAAGGCTGTATGGCGTCCAGTATTCACAACTGTTAATCATAGTAGTGTGTCCTACCTGAGGAGAGTCGGACGGCTGTACCTGGATGGAGCTCCTGTTCTCCCTTCAGTACTGCAACCGCCTCAGCCGTCACCTCCTGCACGATGCGTGCAGACACTTGCTCTGTAAAACACATACACGCCCACCACCATCATCATCATCATCATCATCATCATCATGGCTCTATGTTTACAATATATTTAAGTACAATCCCAAATCAGAAAAAGTTGGGACAGTAAGGAAAATGCCAAAAAAAAAGGCAGTGATTTCTAAATTGACTTTGACTTCTATTTCGTTGCAGACAGAATGGACCCAAGATATTTCATGTTTTGTTGGTCAACTTCATTTCATTTGTTAATATACATCCATTCTTGTGTTTCAGACCTGCAACACATTCCAAAAAAAGTTAGAATGGGGGCAATTTAGGGCTAGTAATGATGTACAACAATTAAACAATGATGTGATTTGAAACAGGTGATGTAAAGAGGTGATTGTAATTACAATCTGGTACCAAATCAGTATCCAGGAAAGGCCTAGTCTTTGAGGAGTAAAGATGGGCTGAGGATCTTCAGTTTGTCAACAAATGTGGAAGAAAATTAGTGAAATGTTTAAAAACAATGATCCTCAAAGAAAGATAGGAAGGGATTTGGATATTTCACCCTCTACGGTACAAAATATCATTAAACCATTCAAAGAATCTGGAAGAGTCTCAGTGTGTAAAGGGCAAGGGCACAAGCCTAATCTGAACACTCATGATCTCCGAGCCCTCAGACGGCACTGCATCAAAAACCATCGTTCATCTATGCCTGATAGAACCACATGGGCTTAGGATTACTTTGGAAAACCTTCATCAAGCTACAATATGGAGTTACATCCACAAACGCCAGTTAAATCTTTACTGTGCAAAAGGGAAACCTTATGTTAACTGTGTCCAGAAGCGCCATCGACTTTTCTGGACTTGGAGGCATCTGGGATGGACCATCGCACAGTGGAAATGTGTATTGTGGTCAGATGAATCAGTATTCCAGGGCTTTTTTTGGAAGAAATGGATGCCGTGTGCTCCGGACCAAAGACGAAAAGGACCATCCAGATTGTTACCAGGAACAAGTCCAAAAGCCAGGGTGCGTCATGGTATGGAGTTGTGTCAATGCCCTTGGCAAAGGTAACTTACACTTCTGTGATGGAGCATTAATGCAGAAAAGTACACTGAGATTTTGGCGCAACATATGCTGCCTTCAAGATGACATCTTTTCCAGGGAGATTTCAACAAGACAATGCAAAACCACATTCTGCACA
>JAODOF010000028.1:4604721-4615441 GCA_027576175.1 Sciades proops | reverse complement strand
ACTATAGTCTCCAGAACTATAGTATTACTATAGTATAGTCCTATAGTGATGAAAATACCATCAAAATACTATAGTCATGATAACTATAGTATATAACTATAGGATTTTTTCATAAGGATATTCTGGCTAAATGTCATGGGGGGGGGAATGTCTTTCCAAATTTTAAGAAAACTTTAAGAAATGGTTCCATTTAAACCTGTACCTTTTGATTTTATATCCATTTTACAGCCAGTTCAATGGCGTGATTATGCAGTTTTCAACCTAAAATTGGATTTTTCCACACATTGGCTATTGAGCTTTTTGAACCCAAATAACAGAACGGATCATGTTTTATTGAATCGGGAATAAATAAGACATTTCCAAAATGGCTTCCAGATCTCAGTGTTAGCTTTGCTGTCTTTTTTTTCTAAAACAGGTGAATTTTAATGATTTGACAGCATAATGCAGATGTTCTATTAAGAGAATTAACATTAACGTTAAGTATTTTGAGACGAAGCTGATAAACAGAATTATGCTACTGTTCAAGACAAACGTTTCAAATCTTACCTGTTTTTCTTTTAACTTGTCTTTTTTCAAAGAGTAAATTTCACTAGAATATTTGCAGTGGTAAAGAAGGCAACAAAATTCAGGTTGTTTTAGATTTTTGATACTATATACTTCTATAGAGTTATATATTTGCTATCCAGAGAAGCCCTCGCTTCAAAACCAGGTATGTACACAATAACCTTGTATTTAATAACCATGTACAGTATGTTGAAATGTATTTGCTTAGTGCACATTTAATCCCAGTTCAGTCCTGGTTATTAATGAATTCAACAATCCAGGAACTGATTTTAATGAGATTTTTTGACTTTCATTGTTGCTGAACACTCCCAAGTCTCTTGAATACTAAATATAGTATTATTGTTAGTACAAATATTAAAAATGGTTCATAAGTAAATAAAGACTCGCCTGGCCTTTTCCTGAAGCATGGTAAATAGAAATAAAAATAAACACTCGAATCGTTTTCAGCCAATAAACAGCTGAGAAATCGCCCCAGAAGGCAACTTCTCAAGAAGGCTACTGTTAGTCGCTTCACAGTTCCCCATCGGCTACTGTATACAGTCATCAGCCCTTATTTTAATGAGTCGTATAACCTGCTATAAAATTATGAATTTGTATTTACTGTATACACCCATTCATCTTCTGTAAGGACGTGGCTTGACATTCTTAAAAGTAATTGATTAACTTGTCACTGGATTAAAATTGCATACTGCACCTTTAATCACAGTTGAAATCGAAACCTTAAGCATTTGGATTATTATTCAGTAGGTATGTAACTGACCGTGAAACAGGTGCTAGGTGGTTAAGAGGTATAATTCTAATCATCTTTGAATAAACATGCAGATATGCACATTATCTACTGTATCTAATGCAGCTGCTTATGCATTTATTGATGTGTGTGTATACGTACAGTGATGCCACCTGTTTTATATTTTTATTTAGGATGTTGCGAATGTGAAAGGTCAGATCAAAGACTCTAATGTGGACGTGCAGCTGGAGGCGGCAAAGAGCCAAGACCTCAGTGAGACCATCCAAAATATCCGCCAACAATATGAAAAATCAGTACAGAAGAACCAGGAGGACACTGAGACCTGGTACCAAGCCAAGGTCAGAGATGTTCTGATCCACATTATTATTATTGTTATTATACTTTTATTCAACAGTGCTCTTTAATTCTCAGATCAGATCAGCCAGAACGTGTTTACTGGCTCAGCCTTTGGCTGAAGCCAATAGAGGCACCTGTCTGTCTGTCTGTCTGTCTGTCTGTGTATGTTTAACTGAATTCGAGTGTGTTTAAGGATGTAATTGGTGTGCCAGCCTTAGGTAGCGATTCCAGTTCTGGTGTGGTGCCACCGCGTACTGGCTATATGTCATGTTACATAACCCCAGTTTGCAACACAGTCCTCTCTGGCTGAGCGGACTAGAGTGCTGTCTAAGAAAAGAACAAATTTTGCATTATCAGTTTGAATCCTGGTGTCAATGTATTTTTCAGCTGACTATTTTTTCTATTTATGGACCATAGCTTCTATCTCCCAATCGGACAAAGGCTGAGCTCAGGCCTGCACAGGTCTCTCGTTGAATTTCTAACTAAACGGCAGCACTGAAAGTAGGTCCGGCTGCAAGGAAAATCACACATTTTGTATTAATACGCTTGCTTCTAATACATTAACATTTCTACTGTATATTCTCATTTATGGACTTGCATGGCGGACACTTCAAATAATGTTATTTAACAAACAAAAGGCCACTTACTGTATTTTTACCTCTGCCAACTTGGTTGGAAATAGTTATGTTTTGTTTTGGCCTGAGATTGTCTTTTCCCAACATAACTCAAAAACTAGTGAACGGATTTGGAGGAAATTTGGAGGAAAAGTGAATCATGGACCAAGGAACAACTGATTAGATTCTGATGTGGATCCAGGATTTTTTTTGCCTGTTCCCAACGTAACTCAAAAAGTAATGAATGGATTTGGATGAAATTTGGTGTCCAGCTTTAGTGTTATCCGAGGTCCCACTGATTTTGATTTTGATGATATGTGGCTTGGCGGAGGTATGCACTCTATCAAGTATTCTTCTAGTTCTTGATATGGTGAGGTTTTCTGTAAGGAGATGTTTAACATTTCTGGAAGGAGTCTCTAGTTTCAGCGTTTTGTAATAGTTAATAAGAATTCTACCACAGGACGGAAGACTTTCCAGTTTCTCTGTAACACAAGTCTCTTCCCCCCCATAACATTGAGAGGTAAAAAGAGACTGGGGTGTTGAATTGACTCTTTATAGTTTATAGCTATAACATCAGTGACGCCAGGAATTAACTTCTCTCACTAATGTTCCACAACTGTTTTAGCTGTAAACTGTTAAAACGGCACATCATTTGTTCATAAATTAAAAATGATCGTTAAATATAGGAAGAATAAATGGAAAAAATGTTAATAAGGGACCATCATAAGAGAGAGTAATTGTTTTAAAGGAAGTAAACATAATACTTTGTAACAGAAGTCTTTCAAATGTCGTGTGCATTAAAATTTGCTCGTACAAATAGGGTTGATATTTGAAAGGTAAAGGTATTGGCCTGTGAAAATAAAACTAGGTGGGGTTTTTTTTCCTCTATCTCTACACAGATGCATCATGCCACCTGGCTCATTCATTCAGTCTGAACAGATCATATCTGTCTGCCTCGCTGATTCACGTTTGTGTTTGTAAATGATGTAGTATATCAGTAACATGGTCCATCACAGATTGCAGAGATAAAATGAACAAACCGGAAGCAGGCGACTTCGGTGTAAATTAGTTGCTCTTGTAACATGAATGTAACCTTTTAAAGGGGTTATTTGTATTTTTAGAGCATGCTGCGGTCTATGATCTTGATTACAATTGCAATAAAAATCGTGACAAAGCCTTATCTTTCCCCACACATTGCATGGTAATATTGAGAGAACCCTGTTTTTTTTTTTTTTTTCTTTACATTCTTCATTTTTAATGCTTTAACATTTTGTTTCTGTGTTTTGACAGTTTGAAACCATGGCAGTGGAAGTGAACAGGAACACTGATGCTCTCCAGCAGGGACAGAGCAAGGTGAACGACCTGCGCAGACAGAAACAAGGGCTGGAGATCGAGCTTCAGACCATGTACCGCATGGTATAATACACATGCACACACACACACCAGGAGAGCATTACATGAATCACGTATAGATTCCGTATGGTCAGTCCCAGTGAAGGAGGCGTGGCCTCTATGCATTCCATCTCAGAAGAGAAGGCGTGGCCTCCCTATCTTCAAAGCTTGAACACTTGATCTTTTGATTAAAACCGAACTGTTGGCACAATACTGGATCTCATTGTATCAGATGAAACGCATGGCAGCTTTAAACATGTCTTTCATACATCAGACACTGATTATGTTTCAAGATAGAAGAAGGAAGACATTTTATTTTCACGTAGTTCTTTCTTTGTACTCGGACTCACAATTTTGCCCTTTTCAAATCGTGTTTTTTCTTTTTTTAATTGATTTGCATCAAGCTAGATCCTGCAAGTAGAACATTTTATTAGCTCAATCATCTCTTTATTAGTGGTCATATTACCATGCTAGTGATTAAACACAGAGGACTTGTGGGGCCTGTCCAACAGGTTTATAGAGACAAAGAGAGGGAGGGAGAGAGAGAGAAAGAAAGAAAGACACAGGGCCACAATGAGAGGGAGAGACAGGCACACAATGAGAGAGAGGCACACACACACAACAAGAGAGAGGGAGATGGGGACAGGGAGAGAGAGAAAGAGAGAGACGGACACAACGAGAGAGATAGGAAGAGGTAGACAGGGACACAATGAGAGGGAGAGGTACGTAGATGGGGACACAGAGAGAGGAAGGAAGAGGTAGACACAAAGAGGGAGACAGGGACACAGTGAGAGACAGGGAGAGAGATTTTAAGAAGAAAATGTACCCAAAACGTAGCCTCAGTGACGTACCATCAACTCCGCAGTTAACCCTGTTCTTCCTGACTGAGCATTCATCCATGAAAGTCTCATATTACTTTCATTGTCACTTCCTCACTAGAGATAACTTACCTAACTAGAGATCTTTGAATGAAAGAACCAGATTTAAACAGGGGAGTCTGTAAAAAAAAAAAAAAAAATCTGGAAATGATACAAAAAGTTGGGCAACCTGTGCTGTTTGTGAGAATTTTTAATTTGTGCCAAAAATTGTGACAAGCCAAATTAGTGCAAGTGCATTATCTGCACAAATGCACAAGCTGTGTCTGTGTTTAATACCTTCTGTGTGTTGTGTTCACGAATGAGCTGTGGTTCACATTGGCATGATTATATCACACAATCACATAAGCTGCCAATTTGTCAGCTTCACATTCATGCTGCAGACCTTTTACAAATGGCCTTTGATTAAGGGATCTAATGTGTGCTATGAAAGCGTTCCCCACAACATTACAGCACCACCACCACCTCAACTGTTGACACCTTGTCCATGGATCCATGCTGTTGATGCCAAATTCTGCACCTATTATCTGTAAATAGAAAAAGAAGTCAAGATTCCTCAGACCAGGCCATGTTTTCCTGTCTTTACCTGTCCAGTTTCAGTGAGCCTGTTCCCAGTGTGGTCTCGGATCCCTGTTGATGACCTGACAGAAGTGAAACCTGATGTGGTCTTCTGTTGTTGTTATAGTCCATCCACTTCAATGTTGTGCATTCTGAGAGGCTTTTCTGATCACCACGGTTGTAAAAAGTGGCTATTTGAATTTATCATCACCTTCCGGTCAACTTGAACCTGTCTTTTTTTTTTGTGCGTGAACATCCCAGAGATGGATAAGATATTGGATTGGGACAGCCATTAAACAGTCTTGCATATCGATACGGTATATTTACAATACAGTTGAGCTGGTTTGTTGTTGGGGGGAAAATTCACTGCCACTGACATTCCTCAATCATGAACCGTAAACAATGAAATAATGTGTTCAAAAACACTAAAGAGAATCATAATAATCGGTTATTAAAATTAGAATAGGCAAGTAACAACATGCAGGACCAGTCAAACCAAAGATCTGGACACACCTTCTAATTCAATGTGTTTTCTTTATTTTTATTAATTAAAATTGACTTCATGTCTTAAAGTAATGAACGGATGTCATTTTTATTTACTTAGTTGAGCGGTTCTTGACATACAAGGAAGGGTACTTCAAAAAGTTCTCAGCCTCACCCAGAAAACCTCACCGGAGAAAGCTTGTTCTTGCATTGTTTTTCTACATAACTTTTCTCTTTTAACTTCAATGCACTTGGTCCACCGATGTTCAAGCTTCGCTATCCCTTCACGGAAGGTGGTCACATCTTGAGCCTCCAGATTCTCCTCAACAGCATGGATGATTTCATCATCTCTCTGAAAATGATGACCATGCAAGTGGGATTTCAGTTTGGGAAACAGAAGTCAGACGGTGCCAGGTCGGGTTAGTACGGTGCACGGGGCAACATTTGGCTACTTCTGCCCCTGCCACCTGTGCTGTGTGGACAGGCACGTTGTCCTGGAGCAACAGCGCACCAGCCCGAAGCTTTCTTCTCTTCTTCTTTTTTTTTTCCTTTGATTGCTTCCTTCATTTGAGTTTTTGTGGACAGTTATGTAAGGCTTTATAGTATACAGTTACACCCCAAAATGGAAGTTACGCCCCTTGTTTCCAGGTGAGGCCAAGAACTTTTTGAAGTACCCTCAATTACTACAGTTGCGGAATAGGTCTATTTACTGTATTCTTATTATTTACTATTTAATGTTTGATCTCGAACGCATTAAGAAGGCAAGAAACTCGTTCACCTTTTGATGAGACACACCTGTTAATTGAAAAGCGTTCCAGGTGACTACCTCATGAAGCTGGCTAAGATAATGCCAATAGTGTGCACAGTGTCATCAAGGGAAACGCTGGATACTTTGAAGGATCTAAAATATGAAACATATTTTGTTTTTTTTTATTTTAACCACATAATTCCATGTATGTTCCATATGTTATTTCATAGTTTTGATGTCTTCAGTATTGTTCTACAATGTAGAAAATAGTCACAATACAGAAAAAGTTAGGAATAAGTAGCGAAGGGGTGTCCAAACTTTTGACTGGTACTGTGTATATGTTGGGCAAGCTGCCAGTGCTGTTGCTGGGGTAATATCCTCAAACGTACATACATTCTTTGTATCATTAATATGTATCTTACTCCTGGAAATGTGGATCCAGTGCATATTTATAAATACATTTTGGTACCTAAATGGACTGTCATTCATTTTTAGGGTAAAGCCTTAATATAAAGATATAATCCCATCATCTTTGTCCAGAAAAGACATACAGTAATGCTACAAAAGCTCTACACTTGATTGTACCATCCTAGCAACAAGTAAAAGTGCAGTTCAGTCCCCTTTTTTTTTTACGAGAGTGTGGTGAATTACGTTACATGTCACATAAGGAAGTGTTCGTTCTTCGTTCTGAACCTGTGAACAGCAACAAAACCTGACGAGATTTTAAATCAGAGGAATGACATCCCCTTGTGTGCCTCCTGCTGGGCGGCCACCTGTATGTGAGCGTGTGCATTAATCCTCTACTACATCACAATTCTGAGGCAGCGATTATCAATAACACTTTATTCATGCAGTGTTCACCCGAGCATGAGACGTGATGACAGAGAGCTGTTTTTATGTCCTCTCTCGTATGAGCACATGTCCAAATTACATAACATTAGTCTTCAGTTATGGGCTGCTGGGACTGAAAACAGGTTTCAGCAGATGTCAACAATTTAGTTCATTTTAGCTAACGAAGATAAAAAAGCCACATTTTTTCAATGGTGACACTCATATCACACACACACACAGAAATGAACAAGCTTGGAGTGTGATAGAGTCGATCGAGTTTGATTCCTATCAGTCCTTTAGTCTTAGTGGAGATCAATATGTGTTCTCAAGGATTCTGAGGGTCAGAACTTGTGAGATAAAGGTGGATTGAGCAGGTGTGTGTGTGTGAGAGAGAGAGAGAGTGTGTGATTAAAGGTAGTCGTTATCTGAGATTAAGGATGTCAGAGCCGTCTATACAACTCTCAGTCTCTTCAGTCATTACTGCATCTCAGGCTGTCTAGTCAAGACACATTGATGAAATCAAGTGTGTGTGTGTGTGTGTGTGTGGACTTGAGCATCATTAGTGTGTGAGTCTCCATGGTGAGCTGTTTTACAGCTGCCCATGCTAACCCTAGCAGATGGACCCATTAACGCAGACAGAAGCAAAGCCGGGCTCACTCTCAAGAACGGCAACCTGGGGTACAGTCTACCACCTCTCTCTCTCTCTCTGTATTGACAGAGGAAGGTTTCGTTTCCCTGTCTGTTAATTAACACTGACACAGATGGCATGATGTCCCAGGTCAAACAGCAGAGCAAACTGCAAATCCCTTCTGATCTCAGAAAACACAATTAAATTACCAAATAATACCAATTACATTCTCCAATCTCCATCCTTCTCTCTCTCTCTCTCTCTATCTCTCTCGCTCTGTCTCTCAACCGGAACTAGTGAAGCGTGGCTGCTGGCAGGTGGTAGCCATATTGGATTCAGGACCGGGGTACTCCATCTCCCAGCTGTCATTGTTACAGTGATGAATATCTGAAGAGATTAGGGAGCGTGGCCAGACAGCGGGGGCATGAGAGGGCGGCCATCAGGAAGTGTTTATGAGGTCATGTGACAGGAACACTAGGGATTAGGGACATACAGAGAGCATGAAGGAGACACAGAAATGTTACGTTGGGGGAGGCTGAAAGACACGTTACACATTAACGAGATTGTAAACCCGGTGGTGGTGACTTGTTGCTTTTGTCTTTAGGCTAATGAGCTTCAGTAGTGTTGAGAAATCACTGCTTGTATTTATTTCATACAGTAAACTGTGTGCATGTTTTCACCGGAAGTCATTCACATACCCTGTAGGATCAATATAAGAAGCTAGAACTGCAGACGTAGTTATTCGACGAAATCAAGTCGTACATGAGCTGATAGCCACGCCGAGTTGGCAAAAAGCCATGTACGACGAGATTGAGTGGAATAACTGTTTTATTTAATCCACATTCACTGGATTTTGAGAAACAGAGCATTTTTATTTTTATTTTTTGCAAATTTGATAAATAAAAACCAGAGGTGGAGAGTAACGAAGTACATTTACTTGAGTCCTGTACACTTTTTGAGTATCTGTACTCTACTTGAGTATTTTTTTTTTTTGGAAACTTATGACTTTAACTTCACTACATTTGAAAGACAAATATCGTACTTTTTTCTCCACTGCATTTCTATCAGGGTCCTCATTACTATGAAGCAGCTTTGAAAGTAGATGGATATTTTTTCTTCTCTAAAACGTGATTGGTTTTTTCGCAGGTGACACTGAGACAGTCTATCAGTAATCACTAGGGTCACGTTATGTCCATAGACTGTATAAAATCAAGTTCAATGATTTCTCAACAGCATTATTTGAACACGATCAGTTGTTCTGGGGAATGCACACATACACCCATGGCCCATGAACCCATGTTTCAGTTTTCTGAAAGGATTAAAGATACATTTTGTTTTAATTGTTTGCCAAAAACGAACCACATCACGGCCTACAAAAACTCGACGTCCAACCTGCGGAAGCATATTGAGGGATATAAACGTTTAATTCCAAGAGAAAGCTTGCAGCGGAGTTGTCTGTGCTTTTAGAGCTAGCGATAACGTTGCAATAGCTATGCAGTCTGGTTATGACTTAATGACTTTATGGATTTGCCCACCAAGTTGCCATCGCCCTGTCCACGGCTAACGTTAACACATAGCTAGTTACCTTGGACACTGTTAGTTAGCATGTAAAAATGGAGTTACGCTAACATGAATAGCGTTAACTTATCTGAAGTCCTTTCAGAAATATGTTTTAGCATAATCTTGCCAAATAAACAGAATGTGGAAATCTTTCTTTTCTAGTAGCGTTAGCTACCCACTATGATTTCGAGTTTGAAAAGTGTTTGCTAGCATGTCAGGTGGAGCTTCACTGCTTAACGTTAAACCGCCATGATGACACAGCATGCGTTCATTTTGTGAATTCGCATTTCTGTCTGGGTTTTGTAATCGTTGTGGTAATAATACAACAACGCGTTGACAGAAAATGTACTTTTAATAATGAAGTATTTTTAAAAGCAAGTACTTTAACTGAAGTAAAAATTTGACTGGACAAGTTTCACTTGTATCGGAGTAGCATTTGAGCAGTGGGATCTGTGCTTTGTTTTCAGGAATGAAGTTGGGTACTCTGTCCAGCTCTGTTTTATAAGCCTTTCTTTCTGTGGACAGAATTAAAGTATGGAAATGACAGAAACTTCAAATCCCATGAGTCTTTGCGGTGACGTAGGCGTTGATCACATGACGACGCTGTCAAACACGGTCTCGCGAGTTCCTTGAAGGCTGGTGGAGAAGGTGATGAGCCTGGGGTTTGGGATCTGTTACTTCCGGGATAAGTGAGTGGGCGGTGGAGGAGCTGAGTGCAGTGCGTCCTGATGGAATGATGGCGTGTGTGATGGTGGGGTTTGCTCTGCTCTCTCTGTGCCAGGCTGCGGTTCCGCCCAACTTCGTGCTGCTGTTTGCGGATGATCTGGGTTATGGAGATCTGGGTTTCTCAGGCCATCCCACCTCACTCACCCCGAACCTGGACCGACTGGCGGCTCACGGGCTCCGCTTCACCGACTTCTACTCCACCAGTCCTGTGTGCAGCCCGTCCAGGTGAGAAGGCAGCCTGCGCTATTGTTTTCAACTTCCGGTCAGGACCCAGTTCTGTCGAAGCGCATTTCCGCCTCCATAATCACGTGCAGTTTCTCATAGTTACAGCTTTCTGTCTCATCATCATTTTCATCAAATCCTGCGCTCTGATTGGCTGGCGAGTGGGTCTGCCCCCGGTGACGGGCCTCTGGCGACGCGCTCGTTCACAACAACAACAAACATAGTAGCGTTTTTTGTCAACATTTTTTTTTTTTTTAATAAGATTATCAAAAATATTAAATTTTTGCCAGCATTTCTCAGGAGAATAGCATTAATTTTACAGCGTGGACAGTGTTCACAGCGAAAGCGAGTTTTACTGCCCTGAGGAAGAAGAAATAAAAGAAAACATTTCAGGAGAAAGCTAAAAACCTCTAACTGTTGCTAACGCCGAGCAAA
>JAODOF010000028.1:4277998-4299340 GCA_027576175.1 Sciades proops | reverse complement strand
GTGTGTGTGTGTGTGTGTGTGTGTGTGTGTGTGTGTGTGACAGTATCAAGACACAGTTGTTTGTTATTACTTTGCTAACTGGTACCAGCTGTGATGGCAGGATGAGTGGTTGTGGTTTGAAGCTGTGGCCTGAATCCTAGCCTAACACACACACACACACACACACACACACAACACAATACAGGCCAAAAGTATGGAAGAAAGAAGATTGTATGATATCTACAGTACATGAATCCTTCATGACAAATGACATTAACCTACATAAACAGTTATAAAGGCTTATTCCAAGGTCCCAGCTGTCATGAACATTTCTTTTATGGGTGAAGTTGACACGATGCGTCAAATAGATTTTTCTTGACATAAGGCTGGGGTTTTTTTCTGTTATGCCACTTTCTGTACTGATAAACATCATGACAAACGTCCATGTTTTCCAGTTAACCTCACTTGTCAAGCTGTGTCACATTATAACCTTTCTAACATGAACACACTGAACTACAGAGTCATTCTTGAAAGCATTATGGCACACTATTGTGTCAACAAATATCTATGTCACTTGACCTAGTGAGATATGAGATCTTGACATCAACAATGACAAAAGCAGGGGGGTTTCGTTGTTGTTGTTACTGTTGTTGTTGACAGATGATACTATGGAACAATCCTTTATAATTGTTTGTCATCTGATGTCATGACGGCTTAATGTAGCCCTGTGAGCACTTATGCATAGTTGGAAATCTATGCCAGCAACATTTTCTTGTGAAACTATGATATATCCAGTTGTCATTAATATTGTAAGATGACATGGTGATTAAATAGAATAGAAGCATCAGGCTACATGGCTTATGCAAGTATCATGTAGCCTTATGAGCACTTGTAAATTTTTGGAAACCCATGCCAGAAACATCCCTGCTCAAAATCCATGAACAAGCACCTCGAATACTGTCAGACATTAGGACAATTGGGTAAAATAAAATTAAAGCATCAATCATATGTCTTGAATATCATAATTAGGCATCATGTAGCCCTATGAACATTTATAACAGGTTGAAATTTCAAAGCCAGGTCCCTGTTGAAACACTATGAAAGGACATCTAGAATATATCCAGCTGTCCCTGAAGCTAAAGGAGGACATTTTGATGAAGTCAAATTACAGCATCAGTTATATGTCATGCATTGTTTATGTAGGTGTCATGAAGCCTTATGAGCACTTATAAGAGGTTGAAGTGCCATACGAGCCAATTCCTGGTTGAAATTCGAGGAAAGGACACCCGGAATACATACTGTATCTCCAGCTGTTGGTAAAGAGAAAGAAGGACTTTTAATTTAAATGTCATGGTCTTTAGTTATTACGTAGCCTTATGATCACTGAAACTTCATTTGTTATTCATGTTTATCTTCCTTTCTTTAAAAAAAACACAATTCAGGTCTTCACAGCGATTCAAAGGTTGCAAATATGACACCTATGTACTCCTGAATAAACAGAGAACTCAGTGTTTTGACACACATGTTTACACTGTCCCACACAGTTACACTGTCATTTTATATCAATGTTCATATAAACTACAAATGACTTTCCAACCCCTTCTCATTTTATCTCTTTAATCTGTGTGTTCTTCTTTCTACGGCTCGACTGTAAGCGCAGTTTGAAGGTTTCACATGTTTTGTTTTCTGTAGTGCCGCCTTACTTGTGACTCAACTTCATCCATGAGCCATGAATCACATTTAATCACGCATAGGTGTTCTCAGAAATGGACAAATCCCTTCTTCTAGCAATCAAGCAGAAAATAGTGGAACATGAAATTTCACAACGAACTCTGAGCTGTTGATCATCAAAGGAACCCTTGAGGAGCCCTCTTTTCCAAGTAATCATCATCATCATCATCATCAATAACAAACTTTATATATAAAGTACAAACAAAAACAAAGGAACAAAACAAAATTAATACAAAAAATACTTTGATAAAAAATAAAATAAAATAAAATAGTGCAATAAAAAATAAAAATAAAGCAGACAAATAATAAGAAAGAAAGAAAGAATTACAAAAAGAAAATAAAAACACTAAAAAATATAGTAACATAGCTTAAACATTGTGTAAAATATACTTACAATACAAAAGGTTAGGAATATAAAAGTTATATAAAGCTACATATAAACAACAACAACAACAATAATAATAATCTTTATATATACAAGTAAAAACAAGAACAGTATAACAAAAACATGTAGTAGTAGTAGTAGTAGTATCCAGTATTTGATTATACTGCTGCGGGGGTCCCTGGCACAGGGGTAGGCAGCAGTCAGCTAGTCTTCACACCGCGTTTCCAGGCAGCTCTGTCCAGCGGATCCACACTGGTGAGGCCGCACACTTTGATGTCCTTCTTGACACACTCCATCCAAGATTTCCTCGGTCTACCATGATCTCTGTTGCCTGGCAACTGCAACTTGGTGATGGTGTTGATGCAGCCACTGGCTCATTCAACATGACCATACCACCAGAGTCGGCGCGACCACAGCACTGAGGTGATGTCCTCCACACCAAGTCTAGCATGTAGGGTTGCTGAAGGTGTCTCATCATGGGGTTTGACGCCGCAGATCCATCTAATCATGGATCTGTCGTTGTGGCGCAAATCGCTGGAGATCCAAGGCGGTAGGCCCAAGTTTCACTCCCATGGAGCATGGCTGATCGCATGCAGGAGTTAAACACCTTGCCATGGGTTTTAAAGGGTAAGTGCCTGGAGGTTAGGATGGGCAGGAGCTTCTTAAACTTTCCCCAGGCAATGCAGCATCTGGTAATGGCAGCAAGCTGACACCCACCGCCAGCACAGAGCATGTCCCCGAGGTAGCAGAAGCTGGCTTCCATGTCCAGCACCACCTCGTCCACTGTGACTTGTGTCGTAGGGTGACCGTCAAGTGGTCTTGCTTCTCCTCGACACCTCGGACAGATGTAATTCTGCAAGGCCAGCAAGCCACCTCTTATGCCACAGCATTTCTTGTGGACCCAGAACCCACACTCGGTGCACTGGATCGAGTTAACACCAACGTCGGAGCAGCATACAGCACACGGAAAAGAGCCAGTGTCCTCCAGTTTGTTCAGAGCCTGGCCAGATATCAAGATCTTTGTCTTTTTCATGTTAACCACTTCTACAGTAATTGCCCAGCCATTTGGCAATTCTTCCCCATCACCCAGTGTTTGCCTCAACTCCTCCCTGAACTCCACCCTACAGTCTTCCTTTTTCCAATGCCCACCATTTACTCTTTGGCTCAGTCTTCACTCACTTCCTCTTCTTAGTCTCTAAGGTCATCGTGCAGACCACCATCCAATGCTGCCTAGCTACATTCTCCCCTGTCACCACCTTGCAATCCCCAATCTTTCAAATTGGACCTCCTGCAGAAGAAAAAGCCCACCTGTGTGCACCTTCCTCCACTCATATCACCCCGTGTTCCTCCCTCTTCTTGAAATATGTATTCACCACAGACATTTCCACCTTTTTTGCAAGGTCCACCACCACCTGTCCTTCCATATTCCTCTCCTTGACACCAGACCTACCCATCACCTCCTTTGTTCCCATCACCAACGTACCCATTGATGTCTGCTCCAATCACCACTCTCTCTCCTTGGGTACACTTATCCACTACCTCATCCAACTCGCTTCAGAAATTTTTTCTTCCATCTCACACCCAACTTGTGGGGCATACACACTGACATTCATCACACCTTCAATTTCCAGCTTCATACTCACTCTGTCCGACACACACTTTACGTCCAAAAGACCTTTGACGTACTCTTCTTTCAGGATAACCGCGAGTTGGCCTAGTGGTTAGTGTGTCCGCCTCTCAATCGGGAGATCGTGAGTTCTATTCACGGTCGGGTCATACCAAAGATCATCATAAAAATGGCAAGGCACACTGCAATACAGATGCGAGTGGGGAGTCAAACTCTCACGGTTACCAGAGGACTAGCTCCCCACTGTAACCCTAGCTATGGAATAGGCGAGAGACCGAGGGCTACGGAAACGGAGATCGGCACCGCCCTACGTGCCATGTAGTGTGGGAAGGGACTTTGATTCTTTCAGGATAACACCTACCCCATTTCTCCTCCCGATCACACCATGGCAGAACAGTTTGAACCCACCTTTGATGCTTCTGACCTTGCTCCTCTTCCCCCTGGTTTCTTGCATGTACAGTATATCCACCTTCCTTCTTTTCATCATATCCACCAGCTCTCTTCCCATTGTGCCAACACTCAATGCTCTGACTCATGCCTCCACACTCACACCCTTCCTCCTCTCCCGCGGCCTCTGGACACACCTTCCCCCTTTCCTTCATGCAGCAGTAGCATATAGCTAGTCCACAGTCCCGGTGGTGGTCATTGGGAACCCGGGCCTCAACCAACCTGGTATGGAAATCCAATTTACGATCTGCATACTTGATTTGGCATAGGTTTTACACCGCATCCCTCCCCAACCCATCCAGGCTTGGGACAGGCATGAAGAATGCACTGGCTTGTGCAACCCCAGAGGCTGGATTGCCGTTTCACAGAAGGAATAGGCCAGAATTGTTTTGTCCTGTTCGCTAATGTTTGTGATAGCTCATCCCATCTGGTTATCAAGCAAACAAGCACCTGTGTCACATTTGTGTGACTGCTAACATTAAATTATTTCCCCATGGACATTCAGCTTACTTTCTAGTTTGCCAAGATATGATGTTCACTATAGTAGCAGGAAAGTCGTTAGTATTGCTGTCTGGAACTGGCGTGCTGGCTCTGGGAAAACATCTGTGCATGTTAGCCTTGCAGCAGCAACTGCAGCAAGTTTAACTCACAACCTAGCGAACATTAATTGCTTCGTCATTGTTCACGCTATATCATGGTATTTGTCCATAAAATGTTTGTGAAGGGTTTTATAGCCACAAAGACCTAAAAACACAAGTTTACTAACAAGTTTCCAGGAGGTTCTGAAGGACCACTGAATGTGTGTATTTGTTTGGCTGTTCAGTTCCAATATCTATAATGTTTCTCCAGAACCACAGACTCCATCTTTTAGCATGTTTGCATGTGACAGACTTACCGTCCATCTCACTGCACCCTTTCCCCCACTTTTTTTTTTTTTTTTTTTAACTAAAACAGGGTTTACTATAAAGAACCCATTACAATACACTATACTGCATGTTAATCTTTAGAACAGGATTACTTTACTGATGAATAGAAGGATTACGGTATAAAGGGTGTGTTTCGTGTTCATCCACTGTTTGACAGTTCTCATGTGTTACCCAAGGAGCAAAGGAAAAATATAGTACCAAATAGAGTTCCAGGTACACCAGGCCTTCTGGCTCTGGGAATCACATCATTATAGAATAACAAGGAGAGCTTTTAATTGTTCCCAGGCAGATGCAGAATGCTTTCAGCAGCTGGAGAAGCCAACAGAGAGAAGCAGTCCAAGGAGTGCTGGGTTTCTCCAGATCTTCCTCTACAATCAATACCTGGAGTAAGCTCACCATGATCTTTATAATATCCTCAATACATCATGACCTTTATTACATGGAGACACATCATTATCTTCAATATCTTGACACCTCACTTCGAAACCTCAGAAAATGTGACCATGAGGTTTAAGACATGAAAACACTGAAATATAGCCTGAGGTTTCCACATAAACATCTTTAAAATCACCATAGTCACTGTCCTTGATTGCTTTTATACGTGAAAACACCTGACCCTTACCTTTAAAACTTGGACACATGTTAATATCTTGGGATTACCTGACCATTACCATTAAAATCTGAGGACATGCAACCATGACCTTTAATATCTTGGGCCCACCTGACCCTTTATCACCAGAAGAAACTTGGCCATAACCTCCAAAACCTGGGAACACCTGCCCATTCCCTTTCATACCTGGACAGTACACCATGACCTACAATATTCTTTAATACCCAGAGACACCTAAGCATAACCTATGGACCCTTCAACATGACCTAATAATTTCACCTGGGGACCTCGACTGCAGCATTGTTCTTAGCAGACTGAAGCATTTTCATGACCTGACAACACTTCGGGACTCCCCCTTGCTACACATTAATAACCAAGGCACTTGGTACCAAATCTCCATCAGCTTCACCGCTGATGACCACCTCACCTTGAGCTCAGCCACCTGGGAGGAGATGTGCCACATCAGGCTCTCACTGAGGAACTTCATTCCATATGGACCCAGAAGCTCCGAAAGTGACCGCATTTCTGAATTAGAGACAGAAGACAGATTTTATTCCATCACCAAAAAGCAAAGCACCAAAATGACACCTCATGGCGCTCGAGTCATGAAAAACATGAGAGCAGAACACTCAAGGTACACAACCATCCTGAAAAGGAACTCCAAAATAAGATAAGATTACAAAAAGCAAACAGTCCTAATTAAGAATGTGTCTTTGTTAATTTCTCTAAAATTATTTAGGAAACGTTAGCAGTGTTGGGTGAACCGTTTTGGAGAGGTTACCAGAAATGTCGGAATACTCCTCGGCATTGAAGGTGAGCTCGTTCTCAGTCGGAAGATTGACGAACGCTTTCATGGCAGGGAAGTAAGCTATGTGACCGTTGCTCACCTGCCGAAGCAAAGTCTCCAGATACCTGTGGTGAAGAGTCAGCACACCTTCAACACGGTACAGTTCTAAAGCAATGTGTATGAAGTAGTTAGGACCACACTTTAGCTGATCTCAGGGCTTTAGTCTTAAGGATCTAGACTACAAATAAGGGCTTAGATTTGGAGTGTTTTAGCAATAAAAGGCATAGTTGGTGTGCGTGTGTATGTTTGTCTCACCAGTTAGTGTAAAGGCTGGTGATGGTTGGCTCTCCATGGCTGTCCAGATGTTGTGTCTGCTGCAACAGCACGTTGTTAAACACTCTGGTTATGTCAATCTGGACATAGTTCTCGATGGACTGCAGCACGGTCATGTAGGCTCTCACGCTGGTCAAGAGCTCAGACGGTTTCGCAATCTCCTGCGTGGCCTGATTATACATGGTCATTCCGACTATGGACCTGAAAGGACCAGGACGAGATTATTTGAGTAATAAAAGATCATTAGCACGCACTGTGCAGAAGAGTGTATACAAATTTAAATGTACAAATGTGAGCAGTAAATTTGGTCAAGTTACATTCCTCAAAATGAGATAATACCATTCATCATTAATGACGCCAAACATGTTTGCCTTTCACAACCAGCTATAAATGGATTTTTATAAATACTCATACAGTACCACTCAAAAGTTTGGCCACACCTTAATTCAATGTTTTTTCTTTATTTTTATTATTTTCTACATTCTAGAATGATACTAAATGCAGCAAAACTATGAAATAATGTGCAATTATGTAGCATGGCCAAAAAAAGAGTAAACAAAGCAAAATGTTTTATCGTTACTTTTTGCTTTGACGACGCTTTGCACACTATTGGCATCGTCTTAACCAGCTTCATGACAGTCACCTGGAATGCCTTTCCAACAGTCTGGAAGGAGTTCCCACATACGTTGAGCACTTGTTGACTGCTTTTCTTTCACTCTGTGGCCCAATTCATCCCAAACCATCTCCGGTGGGTTTAGGTCGGGTGATTGTGGAGGCTAGGTCATCTGACGCAGCTCTCCTTCTGGGTTAAATAGCCCTTACAAAACCTGGATGTGTGTTCTGGGTCCTTGTCCTGTTGAAAAACAAATCATGGTCCCACTAAGTGGGGAAACAGATGGGACGGCATGTCGCTGACGAATGCTGTGGTAGTGATGCTGGTTAAGCGTGCCTTCAATTTTGAATAACTTTAGTGTCACCAGCAAAGCATCTCCCCACACCATCACACCACGTCCTCCATGCTTAACAGTGTGAACCGCACATGCAGATATCCTCAGCTCTCCTTTTCTGCATCTTACACAGACACAGCGGTGGGAACCAAAGACCTCAAATTTGGACTCCTCAGACTAAAGAACAGTCTCCACTGGTCTAACGTCCATTCCTTGTGTTTCTTGGCCCAAGCAATGGTCTTCTTCTTACTGGCCTCCCTCAGCAGTTCAACCGTGAAGGCCTGATTCATGCAGTCTCCTTAGAACAGTTGATGTTGAGATGTGTCTGCTACTTGAACTCTCTGGAGCATTCGTGTAGCTTCTAATTTGTGGTGCTGTTAACTGGCAATTTTTGAGGCTGGTAACTCTAATGAACTTCTCCTCTGCAGTAGAGATAAGTCTTGGTCTTCCTTTCTTGGGACAGTCGTCAGGGGAGCCAGTTTCAGTGTGTTTGATGTTTTTTTTTTTTCAACTGCACTTGAAGGTACATGATTGCCATTTTCTGAATTAACTTTCATGACTTAAAGTAATGATGGATGCCGTTTCTCTTTACTTAGCTGAGCGGTTCTTGATGTACTATGGAATACTACAGTTGTGGAATAGGGCTATTTACTGTACACCAACACTACCTCAACACCACACAACCGACGGTCTCAAATGCGTCAAGAAGGCAAGACATTCCACTAATTAACTTCTGACGAGGCACACCTGTTAACTGAAAAGCATTCCAGATGACTACCTCATGAAGCTGGTTAAGATAATGCTAATAGAGTGCAAAGTTGTCAAGGTAAACTTGGGGACAAAAAAGAGACGTGGGGAAGCCATGGCTGAGAGGTTAGAGAAGCAGCTTTGGGACCAAAATGTCGCCGGTTTGATGCCCTGAACCAGCAAGAATGGCTAAAGTGCCCTTGGCACCAAACCCCCTCCTGCTCCGGGTACATGTTGTACGTCACTCTGGATAAGAGCATCTGCTAAATGCTATTAATGCAATGTGACCACTTTGAAGAATCTAAAATATGAAAAATCTTTTTTTTTTTTTTAACTTAATCACATAATTCCATGTCTTATTTCATAGTTTGAGGTCTTCCATACTGATCTACTGTACAATGTAGAAAATAGTTAAAATAAAGAAAAAAAAAAACAACAACATTGAATTTAGAAGGTGTGTCCAAACTTTTGACTGGTAGTGTAAACAGACAATCTTATTTAGTAAGTAAGCTTACTAGCATCTGTTGAGCGGATTATCTCAAGTCTCTCTCTGGATCGGCAGGAAGGCAGTGCTGGACCATTCTTTAAAACACATTCCTTTTCCTCAAACAGCTGTCTCCAGCTTAAACGTATTTACAGGTCATTACCCTTATTAACAGATTATTTGTCTGAATGATGCATTAGCTAAAATTTGCAGGAAAAAAAAAAAGTCTTTAACAGTTAAATGGGTGGAGCTGAATAAGATTTGAATGGATTTTTTTTTTTTTTAAGTCACTGAGCTTGTCCCCATATACACAAAGCTCTGCTGCCAAAAACTTAGTGGTAACTAGCGCTACTGTTAGCAAGGACGGTCATGACATCGCTTTCACGTGCTGTCACTTTGCAAGTGCACTCAGACATTCAACTGCTTGAAAGACAAGTTGGAACATGCAACTTCTCCTCATAATGATTTATGAAGATGCGAAAAGGCGTTGGGGGAGTGTCTATAAAATGACCGACAAACGCCCAATCCAAATAGAAACATATTTCGGACAAGAAGGCAAGCTTCCAAACTGATTTTTTTTTTTTTTTTCAGTTTCATAACATTGTTTTTCATTTCTCACTAGTTCAATGGCTCTTGCACTTTTAACGAACCGAACGAATACTGTATGTACTGCTCATTGTTACCTCTCTTGAGAAAACTCCCTTATGAGCCCACTGGCATGGAAATACCCAGCATTGTTAATGAGTATATAAACTATTCAATACTGAAACTAGTTAGCAGGGTGTCAGTGCTGCATTGGTACCAAGTAATGTTTTTCAGGTAATCAGTGACATTATATAACCTTTGTTTAGTACTATTTTTGCTCACATTTGAAACGTGCTTATAAACAATGGCTGTAATATAATTTGGCGCCATCACATCACCACTGAGGTTATCACCACCATGATGGCGTTAAATCTGCGAAAAACTTACGACCGACACTTGAAATCTGGGAAATCGACTTGCAGTAAATCGTTTCACCCAGTGTGACCTACAGGAAGGCGAGGACGCGGCGTAGTAGCGAGCAGTGCTAATAGAGCCTCGTCGATGAGAAGCATGAGCATTCCGAAGGGTTCACAGACACGGCCAGGCTAAACGCGTCAGAGTTTCTGAACCCCGCAGTGGAAAATACCTGTTATTCCTCAGCACGTGTTTATGTACTTGGACAGGGCTCGGATTTGGAGCCGTGTCAAAAATCAACTAACCCAAACTCCTGTCAGCTGCGCCAATAAATCACAGGTGGAACAATAAAGCCCAAAACGGCCATTTACGCTCATTTTCCAATTCGCGGTTTAATTAAACAGCGAGCTTAATGTTTCTCTGAAAGAAAACGTAGTAAAACCTCCCTGTGAGGAAAAGAAACGGTGTTAACAGTGAGAACAGGATAACACGATAGACGAAAGAACTCTGCGTGTGCTAGCATGCACATTTCTATGAGCTACACTTGGATGTGTGCTAGTAAATCATCGAATAAAAACCTTTTAAGTCAAACTGTTGATGTCAAGATGTAAAAACGAGCATCAGTTATACTGCATATGACTAAATCAGCAAGACCGTATTATTTTTAAATGCAACATAGATGCAGTTGTTGATTTGACCATGATCAAATACCATGGTGAACAAAGGGAAAAGCCCACTCGCGTCTATATTTAGCTGCTATGAGTGACCTTTTGAGGCATGAGAGGTGCTCGCACACAGAGGGACATGACTCAACGAGCCTCACTGTCGCAACAGAACTGTATGCTTTACTTAATGATGCGGATAAGGCTGAGCGGAGACTTGGTCCAGAGGAGATTCTTACATCATTTTTAGTTTATTCTTTATTCCTATTTAGAGGTGTGATACATCAGTTAAGCATGTACCTGTGTGGTCTCTATGTTCTCTGAAGGACTTAAAACACTAGCCGCAATTTCTACATGCTACTTGTGAATATTTATCACCTAATCAAATCAAAGTCCTCCTTTGCTGTTATAATAACCTCCGTTCTTCTGGGAAGGCTTTCCACTAGATTTTGGAGTGTGGCTGTGGGGATTTGTGTTTGTTCAGACACTGATGTTGGGTGAGGAAGCCTGGGGTGCAGTCAGTGCTTCAGTTCATCCCAAAGGTGTCGAAGTCAGGTGCACTCAAGTTCTTTGACACCAAACTTGGCAAACCACAGGCCCAGTGAAAGGAAATTGTAATGCTCCAGCATGAAAAGATATTCTACACAATTGTGCGTTTCCAATTTTGTTGACAAGACCCATGTATGGGTGTCATGGTCAGGTGTCGACGAACCTTTGGTCATGTTGACCATGTACAGGTAATGACACTTTACAAATTAATAAGATCTCAAACGTCATGCTATATACAAATCATTTTCAGTGAAGGTCTTCCTTCTTTCAGCAAGACAATCCCAAACCGCCTTCTGCACCTATTAAAACTGCATGGCTGCGTTGAGAGAGAGTCCGGGCGCTAAACTGGCCTGCTAAGGTCCAGACCTGTCTCCCATTTAAAACATTTGGCATGCTATCAAGCGCAAAATACGACAAAGATGTGAGACTGTTGAGCAACTGAAATAGTATATCATACAAGAATGGGACAACATTTCTGTTTCAGAATTACAGCAACTGGTCTCCACAGTTCCCAAACGTTTACAGTGTGTTGTTAAAAGTAGAGTTGATGCAACACGGTGCTAAACATGCACCTGTCCTAACTTTTTTCAAACGTGTTCCTGACATCAAATTCAAAATGAGCATATATTTAAAAAAAAAAAAAAAATCTCAGTTTCAACATTTGACATGTCTTTGGACTACTTTCAATAATGAAATATAGGAGTTTCCATAATTTGCAAATTATCGCATTCTGTTTTTATTTACAGTTTACACAGTGTTCCAACTTTTCTGGAATTGTAAATACATTTCCATCCACCTGTTCATGGTTTCTTCCCAGTAAAGTTCCTTACTCCAGTGGTTCTCATCTCTCGTGTCCTGCTGTGATTCTCCAAAAACGTAGGTTGGATTTTGCAAACCCTCCCCCCCAATACTACATCAGCCTCCGTTTTTCTGCACTGAAACGATTTCAGCTGTGCAGTCTGCTACTGTTGTAAACGCGTACACTGCTAGCTCGGTTTCCACTCCTAGCACATACTTCACTTCATCATGCTCAATGTCTATCAAATACACAGCGCGACCTTTCCTGGCAACCACTCTCTCAGCTTAACTACAAAACATTAAATACTGTGGTTGAGACATTTTATGGAAAAGTCATTAATAAGAAAAGAACAACAATTGGGGGAGTTGATTTTTTTAATCGCATTCTTCCTGTCACTAATGTGTAAGTTACACAGAGCTACCACTGTTTTTTGTTTTCTGTTGCAATTGTGCCAATAAAGCAAGCAAACTTTAAGCTAAAACTGAAGAGGAAAAGAGAGAGACTCACTTGGTGAAACGAATCTCCAGGTGGGAGGTCAGATACTCGCGTGGGGTGAAGGTGTGCTCCCAGACCACCATGTTGGGCACGTAGTTGATGGAGAAGCAAAGCTCTGACAGTGCTGTGTGCAGCTTATCCAAGCTAGGAACATAAAAACCCTTGCTGTCAGAGAGCAGCTCGCATTAAAATCTCATTTTTTTCAGATTAAAGAGACAGAATGAAGCTTGGCCTTGAAGACAGCATGGCTAATGTTGTTTTGAGCTCATTATATATTAATGCCTCAGTGGAAGTGGGACATCTGAGTCAGGGATCAAGGTCTATCCTCTTTCTATTAGGTGGAGAACCTGTGTGTGTGGGTTTCAGGGAGGTCTGATTAAGTAGCAGAGACCACCAGCAGGCTGGATTAAGATGAACGGATATTGGCACACAGGGAGAGAGTTATTGAAGCATGTAATGCTAAGTTGTTTTTTTTTTTTTACCTGTGCTTGTGTGCACTGATTTTAACAGCTGTCATGCAAGTTACACTGATCAGCTATAATATTAAAATCACTGTGAATAACCTTGAGGATCTTGTTACAATGGCATCACTCAAGGGTGGCGTATATTATGCAGCAACTGAACATTGATGTTGACGTGTTGGAAGCAGGAAAAATGGGCAACCGTAAGGATCTGAGCGACTTCGACAAGGGACGAAGTGTGACAGCTAGACGACTGGGTCTGAGCATCTCAAACGTTAAGTCTCGTGGGGTGTTCCTGGTATGCTGTAGTTAGCACCCATCAAAAGTGGTCCAAGGAAGGACTGGTAAACCAGCGATGGCGTCATGGGTGCCCAAGGTTCACTGACGCACATGGGGCGCAAAGGCAAGCCTGTCTGCTCCAATCTCAAAAGCCAGTTAAAGGTGTCAGAACACACGGTGCATCTCAGCTTTACTGCGTACGGGGCTGCTCAGCTGCAGATCAGTCAGAGTGCCCATGCTGACCCCTGTCCACCACTGAAACGTGAGCATCAGAACATCTGGAGCAATGGAAGAATGTGGCCAGGGTCTGATGAATCACGATTTCTTTTACAGCGTATGGAAGGCTGGGTTTTTGTACGTGTCCCTTGCCTGGGAAACAGATGGCACCAGGATGCACTATGGACGGAAGGCAAGCCGGTGGAGGTAGTGTGATGCTCTCAGCAATGTTTTTCTGGGAAATCCTGGGTCCTGGCATTCATGTGGATGTTGCTTTTACATGTACCACTTACCTACAAGCAGTGCTTGAAAGTTTGTGAAACCTTTAGAATTTTGTACATTTCTGCATAAATGTGTGAAAATCTGATGATTTCGGTCACAAGTCCACAAAAGTAGATAAAGAGAACCCGATTAAACAAATGAGAAAAATATATTATAATGTGGTCATTTATTTATTTTAAAGAAAATGAGCCAATACTACAGATCATTGAGTGGGAAAAGTATGTGAACTTTTGCTTTCAGGATTTGCTGTAACCCCCTTGTGCAGCAATAACTGCAACTAAACGTTTCCGATAACTGTCCAGGATCAGTTCCGTACATCAGCATGGAGGAATTTTAGCCCGTTCCTCTGTACAGAACAGCTTCAACTCTGGGATGTTGGTGGGTTTCCTCACATGGACTGCTCACACAACATTTCTGTTAGATTAAGGTCAGGACTCTGACTTGGCCATTTCGAAACCTCAACTTTATTCTTCTTTAACCATCCTTTGGTAGAACAAATTGTGTGCTTAGGGTTACTGCCTTGCTGCATGACCCACGTTCTCTTAAGATTTAGTTCACAGACAGAGGTCCTGATAGAATTCGCTGGAACAGTTCAAAATTCATTGCTCCATAAATGATGGAACGCCATCTTGGCCCAGATGCAGCAAAACAGGCCCAAACCATGATACCACCACCATGTTTCACAACTGGGATAAGGTTCTTATGCTGGAATGCAGTGTTTTCCTTTCTCCAAATATAACGCTACTAATTTATGCTAAGATTATGTAACCCTTTCCAGAGCACCAACACCACTCTTACTAAGGTCCTCAGAAATCTCCTTCGTTCCTGTAATGATACACTTCCATAAACGTGATCTGAAGATCAGACTTTGATAGATCCCTGCTCTTTAAATAAAACAAGGTGCGTATTCAACACCTGATTGGGCGGCATGGTGGTGTAGTGGTTAGCACTGTTGCCTTACAGCAA
The DNA here is from genome assembly GCA_027576175.1 of Sciades proops. Taxonomy (NCBI): domain Eukaryota; kingdom Metazoa; phylum Chordata; class Actinopteri; order Siluriformes; family Ariidae; genus Sciades; species Sciades proops. The sequence continues at coordinate 4,284,689 of JAODOF010000028.1, read as the reverse complement.
GAAGGTTCCGGGTTTGAACCTCACAGCCTTTTCTGGGTGCAGTCTGGATGTTCTACATGGGTTTCCTCCCACAGGACAAAGACATACAGGTAGATTAGGGAAACATACCCAGCCACTGGGGTTGCACAAGTCAGTGTATACTTAGTGCTGGCATACGAGTCAGCGCATACTCTGTGCTCCTCACTGTCCCAAGCCTTGGAGAGACTTGCATCAGGAAAGGCATCTAGTATAAAAAAAAAAAAACCTATGCCAAGTCAATACACGGATCATAAAATGGGGAAGGATGATCCGCTGTGGCGACCCCTGACGTGAGCAGCCGAAAGAAGTAGCGCACTCGCACCTGATTGTCACTCCATTAATTGAAAAACACCTGACTAATTTCACCTTCTAACTCTAGAGGTTTGTATGCTTTTGCCACTCGCTGATCTGTAATATCTGGTCATTTTCTTAAATGAATGATCAATATTTTTTTGTCTCATTTGTTAATCGTATTCTCTTCATCTACTTCTTAGACGTTTGTGAAAACGTGATGCTTTTGGTCATATGTATGCAGAAATATAGACAACTCTAAAGGGTTCATAAACTTTCAAGCACCGCAAACACTGTTGCAGAGCAAGTGGCAAAGGCATTCCCTAATCAGTGTGACCTCTTTCAGCAGGATAGCGTGCCCTGCCGCACTCCAAATCGTTCAGGGATGGCTGGAAGATCAAGGTGTTGACTCGGCCTCCAAATTCCCCAGACCTCGATCTAACTGAGCGTCTATGGGATGTGATGGACAAACAAGTCCGATCAACGGAGGCCCCACCTCGCAGGACTTAAAGGATCTGCTGCTAGATACTACAGCACACATTCGGAGGTCTGGCGGAGTCCAGGCCTCAACGGGTCAGAGCTGTTTTGGCAGCACGAGGTGGATGGACCTATACAACATTCGGCAGGTGGTTTTGATGTTATGGATGGATCGGTGTATGTAGTGAACTGATTGACGGATCCCTGATGACATGTGTGTGCACGCATGTGTCGTGGAGACGCTGGTGCTGCTTACTTGGTGACGAGCAATCTGTTCTTCCTCATGCTCTCCACTCCGGGCTTCTCTCGCTCTGGCTCTCCTTTCTTCCCTGTCTGCTTCTTGGACTTCTTGTTCACAGCCTGACTGATGGTTTTGGCGCAGTGTTTTGGCAGTAGCTGCATGGTTGTGGGGGAAACAGGAAAAAGGGCCCCTTCACTTTTTATACCAATGAGCAAGCAAAGAGACAAGAGCAGTATACTGTGGAAGAGTTACGAGTCCTTGTCCTGTTTGCTTATATTATTACAAAAACACAGACGTGGAGAGATCTCTAAGCATTATCTCAAGAGAAGAGGAGGGGTTGATATATGCGCCTGGCTGAGGAGAGAACATCTGGGGAAGTTTTGCTTTCCTAAAGCTCTACAATTTTTTGGAAGGGGGGGGGAAGAAAAAAAAAAAAAAAGTGAGGTTGCCAAAGGGCAAATTTGTTCCACATAAGGCTGCAGAAACCTTCATAAGTCAGCACATTCCTCATCTGGTAACATACCACTTAAATAAGAAAACAATTAGGCATGAAGGACAACCTAGGGAGTTCGAGTACATTAAAGGAGATGTTCAGCCAAAAATGAAATAAACAAAATGTCTCCCTTAGTCAAAATTTAGCTGATCAGCCAAGACATTTTTGGTGTCTAAAGTTTGCTTTGGTTTTGCACTGGAGCTACGAAGCTCAAATATAAGGAAGCTTATAGCCAATAATATGTAAAATACTTTTTGAGGTAATAACATGGCCTGATTAAAGGCAGAAGTTATAGTATTTGTGACTAAATTAAAAGGTTAAAGGTCAGAATGATCAGATGGTGTTTGGGTGGAGGTTTCGGGTCAGGGTCCCAGTGTTTATGGGAGGTTCTGAAATAAGACTCATCCTGTTTATGGTGTTCATGGTTAAGGATAGGGGTTGTGGTGTTTATGGAGAGGTTAATGGTCATGGTGTTCAGGGGAGATTAGAAATTAAGGATAAGCAAAAGATCATAGTGTTTTTAGGTAAGTTAGATGTTAAGGGTTTGGGTGATGGTCAAGATTAAAGATCAGGTCTTGGTGTTTAGGGAGAGGTTAAGCATCAGGATGATGGTGTTTAGGGAGAGGTTAGCGGGCAGAGTGATACTGACCTGGTCACTCAGGGTGCACTGCTCTGTGCAGATATCGGTGATGAGGTTGCGAGCCTGTTTGGCCATCTCATCCAGAAACATGTTACACAAAGACAGACTGCGATCGCCAATATGGTGCCTCTGCACGAGAGAAAAACAGAACAAAAAAAAGTCTTTAGCTTTTCAAACTTCACTCAGACTTCTTTGGTCCCTGTCATTACGAAATCCTCTTATCCATGTTCATCTCTCCTTTTTTGTCCCCTCTTCACTGTCTTTCTCTCCAGCTTGCAAGGTCTAGCAGGAATTCAGCAGCTCGTCTCCCCACAGCACAAGAACACACTAAATCAATTACCTATAAAAGAGGAATGAAAGAGTGAAATTTCTGCCTTCATCCTCCACTTGCTGCTTACAGAATCGCATCAAGTTGGACACCTAACGAGGACGTGAGACACGGATGCTGTTCAACTGGAGTTATTTCAAAGCAATGGCCACTCTGACCCTCGTTTAAAAAAAAAAAAAAGAAAAGAAAAAGAGAGGTTCCTGTGCAAGGATGGAAATATTTCTGGAAACTTCTAATGCCTTTCCAACATAAACAAAGGCTGCAGCTGTCCAAAGCTGTGAAGTGGCCATAGGAAGAGGCACATTTCAGAGCTGCTGAGAGAGGGAGTTTCATGTTTGAACAAGGGAAACCCAAGCCACCTAACCCACCATAAATCTCTTTTATTCTTCTAAGAGCTCTGGGACAGTTCGGCCTGCCTGGGCCTGCCATGGTCATCGCATGGCCTGTAGAACTGCACATTTACACGCTCATTTAAGCCCGTTTTCGGAGGAAAAACACAAGCCTGTTTACCAAATCAGATTGGGGGATAGAGCAGACTGGCCAATGCCGAGTGCAGCCAGTGGAACAGGAAGCTGTTGAGCTTGGTGTGTTGATGGATGTTTAAACCCACGGGAGCACTGGTAGCCCTGCCAGTGTACGCTTCAATTAGCGACAGAATAAATCAAGCATTTCAGTATGCATTCATTTTCCACACAGCCTTTCTACATACTCATAAAAGGTCAGGCAGATGGAGAGCAAGAATCAAAGGAAGAATAAGAGTACTAGTTCATGTCCCAGACAAGAACGAGAGAAAACGAAGGCAAGAAAATCTAGAGATAGTAAAAGAAGCATGACAGGAAAGATAAAATCACAAAGAAGAATGATAAGGACAGCAAGAGAAAGGAAGGAAATGAAGGTGAGGAAACCATCTTTGGTATTGCTTTGCTAGTGCAATTAGTGCTATGGGATGGATGGCATTATGAATTCTGCCAAGTACCATGATATTTTCGCGCCAAACCCTTTTCCCTCCGGCTGTAGATGGATATTTCAACAAGATAAAAACCCCAAACCCAAATCAAAAGAAGAACATTAAAATAGTTTATGACGGCCATCTCAGAACAATGCAGTCTTCACGCATCCATGGCCTAATGGTTAGAGAAGCAGCTTTGGGACCAAAAGGTCATTGGTTCAATTCCCTAGACCAGCAGCAATGGGTGAACTGCCCTTGAGCAAGGCACCTAACCCCCAACTGCTCCCCAGGCTGTTCTGGATAAGAGCATCTGCTAAATGCATGTAATGTAAACAGATCTACAGATTATATAGAAAGCAGCTCTTGAGACTAGTTTATTTCACCTCAACTCTGCATTCAGAAGAAGCAGCAACCTTTGTCACATACAACACAACACAGTGAAATCTTTTCTCTGCATATCCCAGCTTGTTAGGAAGTTGGGGTCAGAGCGCAGGGTCAGCCATGATACGGCACCCCTGGAGCAAACAGGGTTAAGGGCCTTGCTCAAGGGCCTAACAGTGGCAGCTTGGCAGTGATCTCCTGATCAGTAACCCAGAGGTTTAACCTTTGAGCCACCATTGCCCGGTATCTTCCAAAAAGTCAAATCAAAAGGTCCCATTGCAGCATAAATCAGACAGGAGAAAACGCCAACTGTCAGACTCGATGGGTACAACAGAAATGTGTTCACTGAGTGCCATGCTCTCTGAGTGGGACGGATGGCATAAGCTCTTTCCTGTCAATCTCAGTGACACTATCAATCGTGGGCTTCTGTAAGTGTGTCAACAGCACTTTCCTCTGAGTGTAGCCTGAGCACTGAAAGGAAAGGATGCAGTTGGCTGATGTCTCAGAGGAAGCGCGTGCTAAGTTCCACCCTCCACAACTGGTAGCTGGTGTATGATGGGGCAGAGCTGGCTGGCAGGTAGGAATTAACCAAGATGGATAAACATTTAAGGGTAACCAAAAACCACTTCGACCGGCCAGGAACACACAATCTTTAAAATCAAAAGCAGCTTATGGCCCTGAACTGGTGCCATTCCAGTCATTGAGAACTGAGGCTGTTCCAAACACCTGGAGCGAAGATTTTTACACCAATCCCTAAGAGTGGAAACAAACCGAGCCTGAGCAAATTCGGAGGCGATTGCGTGAGCAATAATCTGGGGAAAGTATGTAATAGCACTTTCAAATGCCAGGATTTAGATCTGTCTTACAGGGCACAGTGTCCTAAAGCAAGAACTAAACTCGCCTTCCAAACGATCGTGTTACGTACACCCCCCACACTGTACTGCACTTCCATGTGACGCTTACCCATGATATTTTCCTCAAATCGAGTAGCTTGCTGTTTTCTAGGCTCATGTTTACATTGTTGTCTGGTTTTGAGTGTAGCCTGTTCCTTCGATTGGGTTAGCATCACATCCAATATGCATCAAGGAGAATTTATAAGAACTTTGTTGATAGCATCAGCCATCATCATTTCAGTGGAGTCAGCTCACTTACACATTGTCCATGAGCAAGTACGGTTTCTGGGCTTTTCCATCTTGAGTGTTTGTTCCTGCATAAATGCCATGTGACTCACCAGCCTGGATATGATGGCATATAATGTGCCAACACCACCAAGGCTGGTTGTCAAAATGGTTGCTATTGCCATTTTTGCTTGAAGTGCCCTACATGGCTTAAAGTTTGTGGACATGTAACCAACACACCCATATGTGGTTCTTCCCCAAATTGGTGCCAGAAAGTTGGAAGCACACAATTGTATAGGATGTCTCTGTATGCTGACCCAAACCTGTTCCAGGATGATAAGGTCACAAACGAGGTCTATGAAGACATGGTTTGCCAAGGTTGGAGTGGAAGAAAAAAAAAAGTGAGCCCTGACCTCAACCCCAATGTACACTAAACTGGCCTCCTCACCCAACACAAGTGCCTGACCTCACATATGGTTCTTGTGGCTGAATGAACAAATCGCCACAGCCACGCCCAAAATCTAGTGTAACGCTTTTGCAGAAGAGGTGAGATTATTAAAACAGTGAAGGGGGCTAAGTCTGGAATTCGATGTTCAACACGCACATGTAAATCTGATGGTCAGGTGTCCACCAAGGTCTGGCCATACAGTATATAACGTAAAGGCCATGATATGGGAAAAATAGCTTTTTTTTGTACCATTTCAAAACAAATGCTCACTGGGTATAAACTCCAACATCTCTTGAAATCATATGGATATCCTTCTAGACAGCTATGGTTAGAACTAGATGCTAGTTTAGCTTGAACATTCATATTTTAAGTCAATAATATACCAACATTGCTGGGAATTTTGAGACTGCTGCTTATATGGACCAAATAACACTAGGCCCTTGAGTTTGAGAGTCTTTCCAATCTCTTTCTGAATGTTCTCAATCCATCAATCATGTTTATAGTCCTTTATTAGTCCATGCAAGCATGGGTTGGACTGTCATCTGATGATTTTCTTCCATTCAACTTGATCTTGGGCAAGGCAACTGGATATCCCTTTGGATCACAGATCTTGATCAACAACTTGACGCCAGGTTTTCCGAGGGCAGCCACGAGCCTTGGAACCATTCACCTCCAGGCACCGGACACATTTAAACCAGTTGCTTTCATCACATCTTGCTACGTGGCCAAACCAATGTAATCGACAGCGTTGTACCTCGTTTTCAATAGGTCTCATCTCCTTCTGGGAGGAGCCACACATCCAACGTACCATGGCCATTTCGTTATGATTAAGTCTCTGAACATCCTCAGCTTTTAATGGCCATGATTCGTAACCATACATCAATGTTGACCAAACACAGGTTTGATACAATTTGCTCCTCATTTTCAATGATACGGCTCAGGAACTCAAAAGAGGCAGTAACTTGTGGAATTCTTTCCAGCCACTGTGTACTCTGTTGATCACAGCAGATTCAACTCTACCACAGGCATCCAAGCCATCAAGATAGCGGGTCCGCATCCTACGGTACGGACCCCAGTTACGGACCCCGGTTACGGACCTCTGGCAACTCGCTCGTTCACAACAACAAACAACATAGAATTTTTTGTCAACATTTATCTTTTTTTTTTTTATATAAGATTTATTTATAAGATGATCAAAAATCTTGTAAATTTTTGCCAGCATTTCTCAGGAAAATAGCATTAATTTTACAGCATGGATAGCGATAACGACAGTGTTCACAGCGAAAGCGAGTTTTACTACCCTGAGG
>JAODOF010000028.1:3836243-3846781 GCA_027576175.1 Sciades proops | reverse complement strand
CAGGGATATTTCAACAAGACAATGCAAAACCACATTCTGCACACATTACAAAGGCATGGCTGTGGAAGAAGAGGGCGTCTGTCCCCTCTGTCCCCAATAGAGAATGTGTGGAGAATTTTGAAACAAGAAATATGAAAATGATGACTCCATACAGTTGCACAGTTTAAGACCTTTTTGTAGGAACAATGGGACAAAATGACACTTGAAACACTTCATCACTTGGTGTCTTCAATCCCTAAACATCTTTTAAGTGTTGTGAGAAGGAATGGCAACATTATAAAGTGGTAAATGCTTTACCGTCCCAAGTTTTTTGAAATGTGTTGCAAGAATCAAAATTTAAATGTTTATTTTGAAAAAAAAAAAAGAAAATTCATGAGCTAAAACATCAAATAATGTGCTGTTGTATTGTTTTGAATGCAATACAGCTCAAAGATTTGTAAATAATCATTGTTTTCAGTTTTAACTTCAATTCCAACCTAACATTCTAACTTTTTCCAATTTGAGGAAATAAAGAAAAATAAATACGGCACATGGAGGGGAAAATGTTTGAGTACATCTGCTCTAGAGCCTTTGTCTGCTCATTGGACTACTCTTTGGACTATCCTCTGGTTCTGTTGTTTGATGCCTGATTGTGTTTTGACCCGAGCCTGCTCTGCTGTTTTTTGGATTGTGTATTGTTATTGTCAAAACAGCCTTCCGGCATCTGGATCCTAAATCCTCTCAAGGACAACTTCTGAGACCTCATGCTCAACAGCAACAGCATGTTTCCGCCTCCACTGAGGCAGCACTGCACCCTCCTGAACTCCAGAGGCAGACATGAGTCAAAGAGTGCTAGCAATTCACCTGGAAGTCAATGAGCCCAAGTCTTCTTGAGTCCTACCTGAAAAGTACAAGGGGTCCCCAGGTAAATGCAAATGGTTCCTAATGCAGTATTCAATCCTTTTCATCTTCTCTCCGTAACTATACTCCTGAGACATTTTCATGTTGCTTCATGTATTGGATAAATTTTTCCCTGGAATGATGGAGTTCCCATTTTCCACTCATCCTCACCACTTCATTTCTTTCACATCATGGATCATAGGAATATTTTCTTCAACTGGTTCATTTTTCATCTTTCCCCATCACCCTCTTTCTCAGATAATATAAGACCAGGAAAGGAAAAAAGGAAAAGGGGAAAAACTGCTCCAAAGGTTAAAACAGAATAAATACATTCCTATTTTGTGAATAATTTGAGTTATATTAAGGCAATAAAATCTTACTCGAGCGTATGGAAGTCATTTACTTCAGATGAAAGAGGCGAAACAGTGATTATCTTTTCAAGCCTGAACATATGCCTTATGTTATCAACAGTAAATGACTTATTTGAATACAACAAGATCTGGTTAAAATGGTGGAAACATGTATTGATGATGAAAATATAACAATGTGGTCAACCTCATTTGTTCAAAAAGAAGTTAGGTTTTGGTTAACATGCACAAAAAAATACAATAAACGCTTATTTTATTCTATTTTCAACCCTGGTCTCATGTTGCAGCATGTGGTGGAAATGATAAACATTGATCTTGCCAGGTTTTGTCCAGTGGGGCTCATTTTCCAGCAGTGTAACAGATTACACATTATTATCAATTTATTGTTGGTGGTAAGATGGATGGTTTGCAGTTTCAAAACAATCCATAATGATGTGCTCAGATGTCTTGTGGTTTCTTTCTTCTGAAGGATGACATTACATTAAATACTTGATGTATATCAGGCCACCAAAGAAGGGGACATCTGTGATTGTCCAAACACTCCAGTCCATGTCACATGTCCTAGTATACACTCACTGGCCACTTTATTAGGAACACCCACCTACCTGCTATTCTGTTTCATGCAGTTATCTAATCAGCCGATTCCTTGACAGCAGCACAATGCATCAAATCATGCAGATACAAATCAAGAGTGTTAGTTAATGTTCACTTCAAACATAAGAACGGGAAAAATTGTGATCTCTGTGACTCACTGTGGCATGTGTGTTGGTGCCAGATGGACTGGTTTGAGTATTTCAGAAACTGCTGATCTCCTGGGGGTTTCACACACAGCAATCTCTAGAGTTTACACAGAATGGTGCGAAAAAAAAAAAAACATTGACTGAGTGACAGTTCTGTGGGTGGAAACAAATGCCATGTTGATAAGAGAGGTCAGAGGGAAATGGACAGATTGGTTCGAGCTACCAGGAAGGATATAGCAACTCATATAATCACTCTTTACAACCGTGGTGAGCAGAAAAGCATGTCAGCATGCAACAATAGAAGACCACATTGGGTTCCATGCCTGCCAGTCAAGAACAGAGATCTTAGAATCAAGAACAAGTTCCTATTAAAGTGGCCGGTGAGTGTATAATACTAGTATATATTATGTAATATTTGCTTTAATTATGAATGGGTAAATATGGGATGTGTTGGTTACAGGAGAATAATTATCTCCAGGGTGGCATCACACCACCTCTTTGTTGAGTTTCCTATTATATTTTTTAATGCATAAAAGAAGCGTCATGCTTTTTGTTAATTTATAGTTACATTTAAATAATATTGACTGGCATTGAGTGGTATATTAGAGATATTTCATTCAGCTAGCATGATATTAAACTTGTCTTCAACTCATTCAATATCATGCTAGCTGAATGGAATAGATCTGATATACCATGAAAACAGCCATTATTATTATTATTATTATTATTATTATTAATTATTATTATTATTATTATTATTATTATTATTATACTTACAGTGCACATTCATTTTGGGTGTTGAACACGTCTTTCTCTTTCAAAATTCTCAAAAAATCTTCTATTTTTAACAAAGCAAACCTGGCAGCCATGTTTCTTTACAAATTGTCACAGTCGCTCTCTAGCACGGAAGTTTTACGTCTCCGACGTGTGACATCATGTTGTCTCGGCAACCATGCAATATCGTAAACCATATTCAACGCTCATTCTCCATTGGGTAGCGTGACGTAATACACATCAGATAAGCGATATGATAACAATATTGCATACTATCAAACTAAATGAATGAAACCCGCTAGAAGGGAATAGAACATGTGTTTTTATTCCAGCGAAAAAGTGTCCTGTATGGATAATAATTCCCGATATTTCATTCTGATGATTGCTGATATTTCATCTTGGCTGCTGACCTGGATGTTACTTTGTGGTCTGTAGTTTCTTTTCTGATGACGTGTTTGTAATTCATTTAAGCTTTGTTTTATTTCAGCCTCTTGTGGAGGCGCCAGAACATGATACATGTTGTAGTGCTTCTAAATCCCACCACTACAATCCACACTGGGAGATTTTGGACCTGGACAAACACTTGGTTCAAGTGCAACTTCAATGTCAATCCACACATATAAATCCTTTCTTTTTTTTTTTGGAGGGGCGGCAACCACTACCCTGGTAAAGCAGTTAATGAAAAATAAATGAATGAATGAATGAATCAATCAGTTTTTGGCCATGTCAAAAGTTTGTACACCCCTACTCTAGTCATTCATAGTTTATTTTGTATTTCCTACACTGTAGAACGATACTGAAGATGTCAAAACTATGAAACATCTGGAACATATATGGAATGATGTGGTAAACAAAAAAGTGTTAATAAACAATGTGTTTCATATTTCAGATTCTTCAGCATAGCCAGTGTTTACCTTGATGACGCTTTGCATACTATTGCCGTTATCTTAACCAGCTTCATGAGGGAGTCACCTGGAATGGTTTTCAATTAACGGGTGTGCCTCATCAAAAGTTAATTAGCGGATGAATTTCTTGCCTTCTTAATGCATTTGAAATCAAACAGTAAATAATAAGTAATAAAAATACAGTAAACAGCCCTATTTGACACCACAACTGCAATAATCCATATTACATCAACTGAATTAAATGGCACATTTCAATATGAATATAACCATTGTTATAAAGAGGGGAACATTAAAATATTTTTCTTGCTGTTATATTCCTAATGAAGGATTTCTTTTCTTATCTGAAAAGCAAAAAAAAAAAACCTCCAAAACCCCACACAACGTGCCAACCTTTCCGCCAAACTCTTCATTGAGATCTATGAGGCAAAGAAGAACACATCCATTTGATTAACTAATAAATGAGGCACGAAATCACATACAAGTGCCCATTTCCCAGTGCTTGTTTTTCATGCCTAAAAGGAGCTGATAGTCATCTCTGGAAACATCACACGCTCCTGTGTACTCCTCTCAGTGAATTTTAGGAATGCGGAGCCGTGTGAAAGCCTGGCAGTACTCGCAGTGTCCCGAGGGGCTTTGAGTGACGGCAGCGAGCCTCTTCGGAAGGACTTTTATGTAGAAAATGGTAGGGCAGGCTCATGGGAACATTCTCGAGGTTAAGCTTCTTCTCCAAGATCATGTGACCAAGACCAACCCTGATGTGATGATTCAGTCTGATTGGGCAATTTCCAAAAGTGACAGTATGAGTTGAGTCACTAATCTATTAGAGGGCTAATACAGACAGACAGACAACCGTTCACACTCACATTCACACATATGGGCAAGTTAGAGAAGCCACTTGACTTAATCTGCATGTCTTTGGATTGTGGGAGGACGCCAGAGCACCCAGACGAAACCCACACCGACACGGGATGATGCACTGGTTATAGTGTTGCCTCACAGTCTCCTTCTGTCTGTGTGGGGTTCCTCCAGGTGCTCCAGTTTCCTCCGACAGTCCAATGGTACGCCGATTAGGTCAACTGCCTACTCTAGAGTACTCTGTGAGTGTGAATGGTTGTTCATCTCTGTTTTTGCCCTGCGATAGATTGGTGACCTGCCCAGGGTGTAACCCGCCTCTCGCCCAAAGTCAGCTGGGATTGGCTCCAGCTTTCCCTGCAACCCTGACGAATAGGTGCTATTGATAATAGGTGGTGGATATTCTCATCTATAACTTCCCCTCAAGCTGTAGCCGTCTTGTTTCTGTCCCATTCACTGAATATGAGCAATCGCACGCTCTGATTGGCTACTCTAGTACTAGGATATCCACTCATATCCTGTGAGTAGAGAAAAACAAAATGGCGGAGTGTGTTGGTGAAGCAACCGACGACGAAATAAAAACTACTCAAAAACAAAACCCCCAAAAATATACAAAAAAAAGCAACAAAATATGAAATAAAAGTATTTGATGGTAAGAACGTGTATGTATATATATATATTTTTTAAATTTTTCAAGAATTATTATTATTATCATATTTTTCATAAATTGCTCCTGTCATTTTGCTGGTTTGTTTACATTCTTTATCTTTAAGCATTAAAAGTTGTTGAATTTTTATAGACTGGTTCAGAAGCTCAAAGAAGTTGAAGAAATGTCCAAGGAAGAATTAAATTAATGTCTAAAGCTACGGTATTCTATACCTCGGCATGACAGCAAGATGGCACTTTCTACAAAAAAAAAACAACACTAAAGTCAATTCATGCTGCCATCAATAGGCTTTTAAGAAGTCCGACTAAGCGAAAATTATTTTGTCGGACATTATGTATAAATTTCTTATTTATCAAATTTGCAAAAAATAACAATAAAGATGCTCTGTTTCTCAAAATCCAGTGAACGTGGAGAGAATAAAACAGTTATTCCAGTCAATCTCGTTGTACGTGGCTTATAGACAACTCGGTGCTACGCGCCTCGCTGGCTATCAGCTGATATACGACTCGATTTTGTGGAATAACCGCTTAGATGCATTAGATGTCTCACAAGGATGACCCTTTGGCTGTGTATCATCATCATAAAGAAGGATGGGCAGAAAATATCCAAAATCACACAGCGTCTCACCCTGTAGGATATCGTCCTTGTTAACGCTGACTGGACTACGTGAAGGCAGCAGGGAAAACATTTTAAACAAACAAACAAACAAACAAAAAAGCTCTTGTTAAACTCTTCACTGTTCACCATGTTGAGCTGGTTTGCTAAGCTACTGGCAGCTCTGTTTAGATTCATCAGAGGCGTGGGTTATCTTGAACTCTATTGGCTGTTGTGTAAATCAGTCAAGCTCTTCACCGTGCCATCACTATGGCTTGTTTCCAAAGGAAATACATCAACAGACAAAATCAAGTCATGGCTTTCAAGCCATTTCACAGGGACTGTAAAACTTCTCTCCACTTCAAAACCTCTCTCCACTCCATTGCACTCCTGCAATTTTAATATCCACTTATATTTGAAGGTAGCTCTCATGCTGTACGGTCTCATAAAGGGTTTTGATGGAACGTTATCAAGACAATAAGCTTTGAGGGATGGACCATGACTAAATCGTCATTGCAGTGTTTCTTTATTTTTCACATTTCATGTTATTTTCTCTTGAAAGAACACCATGATTCCATTAGCCTATTACACCGACAATGTAAACAACACCATGACAGGAAACACGAAGCCAACTTCTGCTGTGAACCGTTAGCTAGGTGCCCAAGAAGCAATTTTCTGACACCAAATACTTTCTGGCTGGATTGAAGTGGATTTAGTGGATGTTTGGACCATAATGCATGTTAACATTTTCTGTACATTTTGCGAAACCCTTCTCAGGAAAACAGCTGCTCTTGCTCAAGTGTTAGGTGGCTCATCCGGAAGACTATGAAAAACCTTCACCATTCTGGATTTGGAAAAAGAAACACGGAAAGCTGGGCGGATAAGGACTGATCCCTAAGGACGCACCCCGCTATGAGGAGAGTGCTGATCACTCCTCTGTGGCCTGGAAGGTTCCGGATGCGGCTAAAAATGAGACAGCCTTGTGCTCCACACTTGTTTTTGTTTCTGTGAGGTCCTAAATGAAGCATTGCATGGGTGTCTGTGTGTGCATGTAAAAGACATTCACATATATCCTGTTCCAAACAGAGCTTTATAGACAGCTATTTTAATGCTATTTTGGTTTCCATCGGAGTCCTGCCATGTGTCAAGGGCTGTGTCCAATCCCACAATGCAGTGCAGAGGTGGTTCTTGGTGCCAGGCTGGAAAGGAATGCAATATTGTTTAGCTCTGCCAATGCTTGAGAAGATTGCCTCATGTGTTGTGTTTATGGCAGTCATATGTGTAATGGAAGTGGCACACTTACACACACACACACACGGTGGTTAATACATCATCTGGAGGAGTTACAGATGTCAGGAGCACCGCTATGTCCTCAGCTACTGTGAGAAACTGCATGCAACACACACACACACACACACACACACACACGGACTGATGGCCCTCACATGAACTCTGATAAGGAGCACAGCTGCTGTGGGGAGAGAGAGAGAGTCTAGTGACTGGTGCTTTAAATACAGTAATATATGTACGCGATCTTGTTTGTACACGAGGAGTAATCACCATGGAGTGTTTTCTTGTATTTTTGAAAACTTTGACGTTGTTACTAGTGATGTGAATTCCATCTCTTCTCAATCACTCAGATCATTTGGCTCAGCTCTCTAATGAGACTCGACTCTTTCAGCTTTCGCAAACGGCAATATTTTGACCAGTGATTGTTCTATGGTTTTTTTTTTTGCGCCTAACTATGGCTGAAATCATTCCATGAAATTCCTGCTTTGCATTCCTGTCTGATGTGGGATTACCAATGGTCTCTTTGCACATTATTCTTAATACAGCTTCTGCATTTTTGGTTCTTTCACTATGGCAGGAGTTTATAGTCAGTGTCTGTCGGAGCTCCTTTCTAGCAAGCTGGAGAAGGGCTTCCAACGATGATGATGATGATGATAAGAAAATGCTTATTTTATATGGAACTCATAGATTAATTGAATAAAGCAGTAATAGTTGTTGAACCATGAAGGACGAGTTGCTATCTTTACTTTAATGGCATTTAACAGATGCTGTTATCCAGAGCGATGTACAGCACACCCAGAGTAGCAGGTGGAGGTTAGGTGCCTTACTCAAGGGCACTTCAGCCATTCCTGCTGGTCCAGGGAATCAAACTGGCAATCTTATGGTCCCAAAGCTGCTTCTCTAACCATTAGGCCATGGCTTCCCCCATGGCCTGTCTCACTGTACTGAACAATGTATGAACAATACTCCTAGAAACATGAGAGTTGGGCCATTCCTAAATGGAAATGCATCATAACCCCGAGATGTAGTAATGTGTAATAATGCTCTGTAATATCTCATATACGTGCCGTGTTTAGGCTCTGGGTACTGAGTCATCATAGCCAAACCAGACACAGATTCTTAAGCTTTTAATCCACATTATGCAAAAACAAAACCACCTCATTAGTGAGCATGAAGCCAATTACACAGGCTATGTGCAGATTAGAGTGAAAGCAGCAGTCAGACTGAGCGAAAACAAAAGCCAAATTTGGGGGGGGGACGAGACCAAATCAGTCTGTATGTACAGTACGTCTTCATCCTGGTCCTGGAGTACTGTGTACTGCCCTACACATTTTGGTGTTTTACTTCCTCTAACTCACTCAATTCAACCATAATCAGGGTTGTTAATTAATTACTGAGTTGAATGAAATGAATTGGGATCAAGGACCTCACTAAAATATAAAACAGAGGTGATATTCCATGACCAAGGTTGAGAAACACTAATCGAGGTGTCACCTTGGAGGACTGAGCCAACACAATTTAAAATTAATGATTAATTAGCACTCATATCCAATATTCATTCTTTCACTAAGTACTTTATCCTGGTCAAGGCACACATTCACAACCTTACTCACACATGGGAGCAATTTCAGCACAGCCAATCCACTTCCTGGGATGTTTTTGGGAAGGAAACACACACAGGAAGGACATCAACCCGAGTTCAGGATCTCAAGATTGACCCTGGGACCCCAGAGTTATGAGGTGGAAATGGTACTCAGTGAACAGTATTACTATGCCATTTTCCCAATGCTACATTTTCCCAAAGAAATTAGCAAGGTGAAAATTTCCTGCTTGAGCCTGGCCGTAACAATAAATATTAGTGTTTGATTACAAAACAGTAGTTTTTCATTTATAGACTTTAAAATATGATGGAAAAGTGATTATATTGATGAACTCATCCATGATAAGAACCTTAAATATAATTAAGCTTACTCAGGGCTCAACATTAATGGTAGTCTGACTGTCTGGGACAACTAAATGTTTGGTCTAGACAAGTCAAATCTGCATCTGCCTGTCCAACGGGAGGAGTTCAATATTCGTTACAAATCAGCATTTTTATAGTAATTATTCAAGAGTGACATCATTAAAGTTCCAACAAAACCAGTTCAACAAAACCCCTCAGTGATCCGGCCATGTTATTGCTTACAGAAGCTGAGTACAGCAGGAGCGTGTGTAAAAATAACCATGTCGTAATATCTAATTATAGATTATTAGACTTCATCGAAATCAGAGAAATGGCGATCAAATACCTCAATAAAACAAATCTGTGGTGAATCTTCATTTCATTCTGACATTCATTGGATTTTCTTTTGGATGGTTCACATTAACCATCACAAATATCGTAAAATATTTCAGGGGAATTTTACGACAGTGCCGAACTCATTTACAATTTGTTTTCATTCACAATATGATTCTGTCACCCTTATTATGTCCAACTTGTTTTCTTTAAACGAATTTATACTTCAGGTTTTACTGGATTAATCAAGATTTAACTTTATTTCCTCCAGAAGCTTTGAATTTGGGTGAGTCTGAGTCTTAAAACTGTAGATCAGGTAACGGGTTAGAACAACACATACACCGTAATGGGACATCGGAGAGTTTTTGTTGATTGTTAAAGTTTGACTTTTATTGAAAAGCTATAAATCATTAAAGCATAATGATTATCATAACTATACCCACTTTTTGATAAACTTTGTTCATCATTTTCCTTTCACTGAACTAGCAAACACACAGGAATAAAAATGTTATGGTCAGGACGAGTGAAAAATATTGCTGCTTGTCTGATTGGACAAGTGGATTAAAAAGTTAATGCTGAGCTCTGTAGAAATATAAAAAATTCAAATCTCAAAACTAAAGCTCTTATATAAAAGGCTGAAGATGACGTATATGGGATTCCCGGGAAAAAGCAGATGCTTTCAGAGTGGTGAAACAAATAAAACAGCTGTTTGTTTTGTCACGACGGTGGGCCAACAACCATTATCTCCTCTGCAGGTGCTTCTCGCTGCACTGTGGTGCTGAAAGGATAACGCCCCACTCACTGCGCCAAAAGTGAGCAGCGGCAGTTCAGCGCCACCGGCCAAAGACAGCGCCCCACACACACACACACACACACACACACACACACACACACAAACGAGAGGAAGAGTGGCCTAATGCAGCATGGCTGGCACGAGCTTATTACAGCGCAAGCATTCACTCTCCTGGAGTTCACAACAGAGTATAGAGGCTTTGCACCGTCATGTGGCCCCGTAGCAACAGCAACTATGCTGCCATGACAGGGGGCACGCTTGTTGTGCTTCATTCAGCTGAGTTAATTGTTATTGATCAGTATGGGAAGGTTTTACTGCCTTTCTGGACATGCAAATTGTTTTGAACGAAACAAAGATAGCAGATTTTTTAATTAACCAAAAGTAATTCATCAGCAGGGGAA
>JAODOF010000028.1:3333203-3344630 GCA_027576175.1 Sciades proops | reverse complement strand
CTGGGATAGGCTCCAGCTTGCCTGCGACCCTGTAGAACAGGATAAAGCGGCTAGAGATAATGAGATGAGAATGAGATGAGATGCTCCGTTCCTCAAAATCCAGTGAATGTGGATAGAATAAAACAGTTATTCCACTCAATCTTGTTGTATATGGCCTATAGCCGACTTGATTTCAGGAACTAACTGTTAAATATAACAGTCATGGGGGGGTTTGCAAACTTCTGGAATTTTTTTTCCACCTATAATTCCTCAACATATAAGTATTAAACAGTTGCCCAGCTGATAATGAACATCTGTGAAACACAATTTAAAAAAAAAGAAAAAGAAAAAAAAAGTCTTGCTGACATCAATTCAATGGCTTGTTGATAGTCCTGGGGGATACAAACTTTCGCACTCAACCCGAAATGATTTAATGACTATTTCCGAAAGATCACATTACATGGTGTTTATTTGATGCAAGAGTTCTTTGAAAAACGAGTTGGGCTTGACAACACACCAAAATACTTAGTTTAAGCTTCAGCATTAGGATGTAGCATTTTGTCAAGTGGTTGTTTGGTCAAACCTTAGGGTTTGATTAGCTTGAAATATTGGCACTGTCAGCGTACACTTAAAGCCCACAAGGCGGCTTTGTCCCTCTTTTATATCACAGTGTTTGACCTTGTGCTTCGTCAGATTGGAGCTCCATGTTCAGCATTTCGTGATAATAGCCTAATAGCTCTTTGTAATGCTCGAGGCACTTCACGTTGTTTTACGGCTGAACTGCAGTGATGGCTCGGAGAACATTCTGAACGCCAGCCTTGCACGGCTGAAAATCCATTTTGCAAAATTAAAAAAGTTTGGTAGCACTTTCTTTGAGGCCAGTGGTCATAAATTACAATATCTGTGCTTATAATTGGTTATAATTATGTAAAGATTCTTGTTTTAAAATGTAATAATATCCCATAAAGCTTTAATAATGTGCTCCAAATAATTTATTGAAATTATTATTATTATTATTATTATTATTATTATTATTATTATTATTACTAATAATTATAAAGCAAGAATAATATTTATTCATAATTATTTGCTTCAAGTAACATGTACATCTATAATTATTCCTCATTAAGCATTAAAATTTCTGGACAATATTGAATAAAACACCTGATTTTTTCTTTATTATTCTGAAAGTAAACTTTTAGTATTTTTGTAATTAATTTTATTACAATATATTACATCACGCACGCGCACACACACACACACACACACACACACACACAGACAAAAAAAAAAAAACCTACCTTATAAACAGGAAAAATTTAACATCGGTCACTTTACTTGAAGTAAAGAATAAAAATCTTGAGGGTGTGACATAAGAGGAAAATAATTAACGACAGCATGGTGTAATGTAGCCTGATGAGTTACTGTTACTACCCTGAATAACTTTCCTATAAGCTCATATCCAGAAGTGTTTTACTAGTGCATCTCAAAAAAATTACAATATCATGGAAAAGTTCATTTTTTTCATAATTTAATTCAAAAAGGTAAACTTTCATTTATTCTATATTCATTACATGTAAAGTGAAATATTTCAAGCCTTTTTTGTTTTAATTTTTATGATTATGGCTTATAGCTCATAAAAATCAGAAATCCAGTATCTCAAATTATGAGAATATTTCATTTCGAGTTTGAGTAAAACAGTATAAATATCGTGTATCTCTCGGTCTAGTTCAGTCCACGCAACCACAATCATGGAGAAGACTGCTGACATGACAATTGTCCAGAAGACAACTATCGACACCCTCCACAAGGAGGATAAGCCACAGAAGGTCATTGCTGAAAAAGGCTGGCTGGAAAAGGTGCACAAGCAACAGGGATGACCGCAGCCTTGAGAGGATCGTCAAGAAAAGTCGATTCAAGAACTTGGGAGAGCTTCACAAAGAGTGGACTGAGGCTGGTGTCAGTGTATCAAGAGCCGCCACCACATACAGACGTCTTCAGGAAAGGGGCTACAACTGTCACCTTCCAAATATCAAGCCACTCCTGAACCAGAGACAACGTCAGAAGCGTCTTACCTGGGCTAAGGAGAGAAAGAACTGCACTGTTGCTCAGTGGTCCAAAGTCCTCTTTTCAGATGAAAGTAAATTTTGCATTTCATTTGGAAATCAAGGTTCCTAGAGTCTGGAGGAAAAGTGGAGAGGAACAGAATCCAAGGTGTTTGAAGTCCATTGAAGTTTCCGCAGTCTATGATGATTTGGGGTGCCATGTGATCTGCTGGTGTTGAGCCACTGTGTTTTATCAAGTCCAAAGTCAACACAGCCGTCTACCAGGAGATTTTAGAGCACTTCATGCTTCCATCTGCTGACAAGCTTCACGGAGATGCCGATTTCCTTTTCCAGCAGGACTTGTTTCCTGTCCACAGTGCCAAAACTACTGCCAAATGGTTTGCTGACCATGATATTACTGTGCTTGATTGGCCAGAGAACACTCCTGACCTGAACCCCAGGGAGACTCCATGGGGTATTGTCAGGAGGAAGATGAGACTCACGCGACCCAAAAATATAGACGAGCTGAAGGCTACTATCAAAGCAACCTGGGCTTCAAGAACACCTCAGCAGTGCCACAGGCTGATCGCCTTGATGCCACACCACAATGATGCAGTAATTTGTGGCAAAGGAGTCCCAACCAAGTACTGAGTGTATAAATGAACATACTTTACAGAAGTTGGACATTTCTGTATTGTAAATCCTTTTTTGATTGATCTTAGGAAATATTCCAGTAATTTGAGATACTGGATTTCTTATTTTCATGAGCTATAAGGTATAATCACCAAAATTAAAACAAACAAACAAAAGGCTTGAAGTATTTCACTTTACAGCTAATGAGTACAGAACATACTGTATGAAAGTTTACCTTTTTGAATGAAATTATGAAAAAAATGAACTTTTTCACAATATTCTAATTGGTTGAGATGCACTCATATATAAAGTGACTTTTAATTAATAAAAATAAAGAAAAAACATTGAATTAGAAGGCGTGCACAAACTTTTGACTGTTACTGTACAGTTCATAGGAGTTAAATGCTATTTTGCTTCAATTCATCTCAGCAACCAGACAATAATTTCCAGTTACCAGGGAAACATGATAACAGCTTCTGTACTGCTCAACAATCAATTAATTTTATGCGTTGCTCTCTTGTTTACCCTCCCATTAAAACCTGAAAAGTCAGTTTGGCGCTCTTTTTTTTTTTCCCCGCAGCGCTCCACTTTTCAGGGTTTTGTTGAATAAATCCCGAAATACAAAAGAGAGGGACAGAGGAGCCAGGTGGCTGCGTGCAGTCGAGCCCCATAGGCAGACACGGCCTATTGTTACGCCGCAGAAATTCAACAAGCCATGTCCCATTACCAATAGGAGCACTGGTTTTGATGAAAGAATGGTTTTTTTTTGTCACTATAATGACAGTGAAAAGCATGACAGAGTGCTCACGTTTTATCTATTAGAAATCATACACACTCCTCTGGCTTGTTCTCTAGATTGAAGTCGTTCATCCATTCAGCAGGTTCACTGCAGATTTTGCATCATCTTCAAGTGAAAGGTGCATAACAGTGCGAATACGTCAGGCAAGAATGTTAACAATGTAATAAAAGTTATGAAAATCTGGGACGAACTGGAAATAAGTGGAACCGAAAATATACAGAAAGTCTGAGGTTTGAAAGCAAAGTAAGGAAACGGTCAACTTCTTGAAAATGCTTTATTCAAGATTCTACACTAGTTCTTGGTCACTGTTTACATTTAAGCAAATGTGTGATATTGACCATGTTAACACTTCTGTCCTTGAGGATTATCTCTTCCAGTGAAGTACGTGTTCAGACAACACTCGGCTGGATTTGATCGACAGGTTTTATACAAACTTCTGAAATTCATGTAAATATTTATACAATTCTACTTTTTACTCAAGCTATTCCTGATAAGCTGTAATGAAGAATTTGGTATTAAATGCAAAATCCCCAGAATTTTGGACTCCACTATCTTTAAAAACAAGATCCTAATATACCGTATGGCACTACTGCCATGTAACAGCATAGATTAAAAAAAAAAAAAATTAAACATGATGTTCAGAATGAGGTACATTGATGGGTCATTCTAGAATTCGGGATACATTTCACATCTCCGAGATAAACCTTTCATTATTTTCCATGAAAGAAATCTTTATTGAATCAGTTTTGAACAGTAATGCAAATTATGACAAACTTTCATCAATAGCAATGCTTGATGTACATTTTAGACCCAAATTATCCATAAAACATTCACTAAATGACTCCCACCCCTCCCCCGACATTACTGACTACAGGTTTACCTTTGACCGTTCCATCATTCTGTCGCTAAACGAACCAAGGTGCTCGCTGAGCGCCGATATTTATTAGTTTGGTCCTGCGTTTCCTTTCCTTCGTATATAACATAGCGTCTTTTCTTCTCGCTTTCTTTCCGTTACTGTAGTCGGTCTTTCACGTTTCATTCGCACACTCACGTCCTCCAGTTTTCTCTCCTGTTTCAAATTTGTATCCCACAATGCCTTGCGTGAACGGGGAAAGCCCACCACGTCACGCATGACGTAGTATCTTGTATTGGGTCATGGTGAAGCAGGAAAAAATAGCGGAGAATTTAGGGTCATGTGGAAATAAATTCATTAATTGTTCTATTTTAAAAATTTAATAAAATTGGAAGTCTGTGATTCGAATTCAGTAGCTTTCGGTCCATTAAACAAAAATAACTGGGTGTCGGGAAAATTCTTTTCATGACCTACACTTGAAAAATCTGAACGGCAGTCGAGCTTTGATATTGGCTGTTTAAGAGAAGTAATTAATATCATTACCACCCTAGAAGTGTCCAGATGTGTTTTATTCCTGTAATACTTCAGCAGTTTGCTAATGATTTACAATTTTTAGTTATTAATGAACAGGATATTTTACTTTTTTTTAACTGTTTTTAAGTAACAATTATTTGCTGAAGGTGAAGTGAATATCAGTGAATAATAACTAAGATGAAGTGGAGGTTATTATTCACCAATATTCACTGAGCCTGAGGTGGATAATTGAGTATAAATACACAGGTGATTCTTTAAAAAAATATGTAAAATTCATATTAAAAATAATAATTTATTTTAGTCTTCAAAAGCGGTATGTAAATGTAATAATTTTGCGGTGCAGACTTGTGTCAGTTATCTACGCCGAGTCACATAAAATCCTTTGTTTTGAAATCAGTAAAATAAATCCCAACTCCACTTTACCTTTGAATAGTTTTAGACCAAACTTCGGCGCATCTTTAGTGCTTTTAGGAACAGCATTTTCTTTCATCATTTGTAATTCTTCCTCACTTACAGTGACGAAGCGATTGGAGCCGTTTTACCAAGTCGCTCGAGGTGAGTATCGAGAAATAATCCAAATTTCTCGACAAATCAGCACTCGCGATTTTCGATAATCACCTGTGTATTGATAATAATTACATTTAATGTTGCAGAAAAACAAACTTGCAAAACAAATTAGTTCCTGTTAGCAATTTCATAGTAAGTATATTTAAAAAAGTGGTTCTCTCATTAGATTCTTGAAATATAACTGAGAAACTACAGAACACAAGGTCCTGAAGGTGTTCATCACAGCAAAAGCTTTCCATGAAAGTGATCACACTGACTGACCGACTTAAATCACCGTCTCGTGTACCAGAGCAGTGGTATGTTTTTTGGAAATAATACCTCGATTAAATCGTTAGCCTTGAAGCATACGGAGCGTCCGCCGTACAAGTTTCTGTGAAGACGTCGTTACTATAGAAACGATAACATATTAGAACGAGTCAAAGTCCCTCTCATGCCAGAATCTGGTCTTCCCAGGCAGTCTCCTGTCCCAGTACTAACCTGCTCTTTAATGTGTATGGGTGCGGCGCCAAGCTCCGCTTTGATAGCCCTCGGCCTCTCACCTATACAGCTAGGGTTACAGTGGGGGGCTGGTCCTCTGTTAACCACAAGAGTTTGATTCCCTACTCACATCTGTATTGCAGTGTGCCTTGCCAGATGGAAGTAGGTACCATTTTTATAATAGTCTTTGGTATGACCCAACCGCGAGTAGAACTCACGATCTCCCGGTCGAGAGGCAGATACGCTAACCACTAGGCCAGCTCACGGTATTGGAACAAGTGCATTAATAGAAATCTGTAATTGGAATTCTAGCTGGCACTACTGTCAAATGGTAAAATATGTAGTCTTTGCACCGTCACGTGACCTCCATAGCAACAGTAACTATGTTGTCATGACAGGAGGCACACTTGTCGTGCTTCATTCAGCCGAGTGAGTTGTTATTGGTTGGTATGGGAAGGTTTTGCTGCATTTTTGGATGTGCAAATCGTTCTGAATGAAAGAAAGACATCAGATTTTTTCTATTTAACAAAACTAATTCATCATCGGGGAGGGGGGAACTAGAGAGATTTCTAAATGTAGAAGGGAAAAATGGGTCGCAAACATTTGGTGGGACTCTGTGTCGAACGGAGAGGTAAAAAATCCTGTGGTGTGCTCACTTCATTTCGACAAAGGTAAGAATTCAAATTATAATATTATTAATAATAATAATTTCAGAACTGCAGCAAGGTGCTCATTCTTGTCCAGTAAAGTGAACATGAGCAATACAGCAGCTCGGCAGAGCCTCACCTTCCCCGAGACTTAAAAAGTGCATTTACATTCAGGGATCCTTTGGATCGTGTTGTGCTTGGGACCCAGCCGTTATGGGAAACACCTGATGCTGATTTGAGCGCAATCAGCACATGCATATAAGGACGCTGTTTTCACAGAGACTTTGCGAAGTATTGTGTCAGGTATGCAGCGGGAGACGTATCTAAGTGCAGGAAGACTGTTTATTAGCAGGTGTGATATTTACAAAAACAAAACACAAGTGAAAGAAGAATCATAAACATAGCTAGAAAAAAAAAAAACGTGAGGGTGATAATGATCATACATCCCAAAGCCTGTGTGTCTTTATACGCACGTTCTGATTACGGTGAAATCAGCATCAGGTGTTTCCCATAACGACTGGGTCCTGTGAGCAAGTGCGGGTGCTCGAGCGTGCGAAGGTGTGACAGTCAAGTGGTCAGTCACCTGCTGTGTGACCACAGCTTTTAGCTCGCCTGTATATCGCCATGCATTGGCACTAAAACGCTTCACTTTCATCAATAACCCATCGCAAAGCATCATGAGCTGTAGTGAGACCGTGGCGTTATGTTCATATTCACTTCACTGTATAAGAATGAGCACCTCATTGCACTTTGTATGCTTGTGAGCCATTTTTCCCTTCTACGTTGAGAAATCTCTCTAGGTTTTACCCCTGATGATGATTACTTTTGGTAAATAAAAAAATTAAAAAAATCTGATGTCTTTCTTTCATTCTGAACCAAAAATGCAGCCCAACCTTCCCATACTGATCAATAACAATGAACTTGTCTGTCATGGCAGCGTAGTTACGGTTGCTATGGGGTCAAAGCCTCTATTTATAATGGCAGGTGTTACATTAATTACACCATGACAATTTATACAATTTGTCTGCCTTATAATTGAATAATATAAAAATAACAAACTTTTTGTATGTTGGGTCACTTTCTAGTCCTCCTTCACTTAACTAGGCTTCTGTTATGATTTGTTGCTATGGTAACATCTTGGGAGCATTCTCTCGCTCTGTTCTTGTCACTTTTAATTAAAGCACACAGGTTCCGCACACTGTAGCCTGTACATTATTATAGCCACATTATTCATTTTTATCTTGGTGTAATACAAACAAGCAAAGCTGATAGCGAAGCAGCATAAAAATATACGCCGAGCCTAAATCATTATTCCTCATTGTCACGGTTATAATAGATCAGGAATATTTACTTAAAAGTAATGATTACAATTTGGACCAGATGTTCAATATAATCTAGTAACAGACTGCCAGCCAATCAGAAATGGTATTTTCCATGACTGTGGTATAAACAGAAGTCATGGTGATGTGTAGATCAGGGTTTCTCAACCTTTTCTACTTTAAGCCCCACCTATTCATACTTGTAACGAGTCGAAGTCCATTAAAAAAGATCCCCAAACATTTTGACTTATCTATTCTATTAGAATCTAATAATCTATTGTAAAGAGTATTAATGAGATACAACGTCACTCCCTGCTACAGATAGGAGCCCAGGAATTAAATAAATGCAATAAAAATAAACAAACTGTTTTTAATTGTAGGTATTGTATTTAAAACTGTATGGATGTGCCAGAAGCCAACATAAAGCATTAATGATCCAAAAGTGGAGTCTGGTCCATTAACACAAGAACTTACTGTCATGTTTGTGTTCAGCAAGCAAGCAAGTTATTAAAACCAAGAAGTGGATATAGAAACCACTCAATGGGATGAGATCCTTACACATTAACAAAGAAGGATTTTTCCTACGAGTTGGAAAATTATCCATCTGTTGAGCTCCCCGACATCTCAAACTACCTGGTGCTGCAGACATCGTTCTACACGAACACACAAATGTAAATCTGGAAGAGCATGGAGGAGTACAACTTTTTATATGTCTGGGTTCAAGATCTGGGGATCAGGACACTACAAGATAGACAGCGGGAGATGGATCTAAGTACAGGAAGAGTGTTTATTAGCAGGAGTGATATTTACAAAAGCAAAACATAAAGCAGAGGATTTAAATAGCGTAATGATAATGCTTCGCAAAGCCTCTGTGAAAACAGCTTCCATATCTGTGTGTTGGTTGCACTCAAATCAGCGTCAGGTGTTTCCCATAATGACCGAGTCCCAAGCGCACGCACAACGCGCTCCGCGAGCGAGCTGCACCAGACTCAAGTGCACAAAAGCGCGACAGTCAAGTGTTCACCTGCTGTGTGACCACAACTTTTAGCTCGTGTGTATATCGCTGTCAAAATGCCTCATTTTCATCAATAACCCGTAGCAAAGCATCACGAGCTGTAGCGTGACCGTAGCTTAATGAGGTGGATGTGACGTCGGATGCAACCCAGCAACTGTACCCTACTACGAGTAAAAAATTAACTTCAACCTGAAAAAAAAAAAGTGGCCCACTAGATGGCGCTTCGTGGTCCACTAGTGGGCCGTGGCCCAGTGGTTGAGAAACACTGGTGTAGATCAGCTCATGCACACTATACGGTATACAGGACCAGCCAAAAGTTTGTACACTCCTACTCTACTCATTCATAGGATTTTCTACATTGTAAAACAAGCCTGAAAGAAAGCACAACTTTATTCATCACACACTTGTGAAATTTCCTCTCTGCATTTAACCCATCTGAAGCAATGAACACACACATGTGAGCAATGAGCACACACACACACATACCCAGAGCAGTGGGCAGCCATGCTAACAGCACCTGGGGAGCAATTGGGAGTTAGGTGCCTTGCTCAAGGGCACCCCAGCCCAAGGCCGTCCCATATTAACCTAACCACATGTCTTTGAACTGTGGGGGAAACCGGAGCACCCGGGGGAAACCCACGCAGACACAGGGAGAACATGCAAACAGAAAGGTCCTCACCGGCCGGTGGGTTCAAACCCAGAACCTTCTTGCTGTGAGGCGACTGTGCTAACCACTACACCACCGTGCCGCCCAGTGGTGGTCAGTGTAGCAGTCAGCACTGGGCATGACCCGGGTGTGAAGTACATCAGACAAGTCTTTCTGATGGACAAGGATGTAGTCCAGTAGGTGCCAGTGTTTTGAGCATGGGTGTTGCCATGTGGTCTTGAATCTGGCTTTTTGTTGAAAGACAGAGTTGGTAATGCAGAGTTTCTGTTCAGCACATAACTCCAAGAGCAGTCTGCCATTGTCATTGCAGCACCCTATCCTATGTTTTCCAAGTACTCTGGGCCATAACCCGTGTTCAGAGCCAACTCTTGCATTGAAATCTCCCAACACAATGACTTTATCCTCTTTGTCCACTTTTCGCAGGAGTTCTCTGAGGCTGGAGTAGAATGCATCCTTGGTGGTGGGACCTGCCAGTAAGGTGGGAGCATAGACACTGATCAGAGTTGCAGACTTGTCTTCAGCAAGGGGAATCCATAAGGACATTAGTCTGTCTGAGTGACCCACTGGTAGGGTTTCCAGCTTGTTTACAATTTTTGTCTTGATCATGAAACCAACTCCTGACATTCTCTCTTCTTCTTGTGCCTGTCCAGACCAGTAGAGGGTGTAGCCTGCTCCATGTTCTGTGAGTGATCCTTGTTCAGCAAATCTGACTTCACTGAGTGCAGCATTATTGATATTGAGTCTTGCATGTTCTCTTGCTATGAGTGCTGAGCGTCTCTGTGGGCGATTGGCTTGCTCAGAGTCTTGCATCGTCGTGCGCACATTCCAGCACACAATGTTCAGCAAAGCTGATTTCTTCTTTCTTCTGTTGTTGCTCGTACCACTTGAAAGGGATGCATGTTGGCCGCGGCCAGCCAACCAGGGGTGTGATGAGACAAGCTTTCTTTGAGCCAGTTTTTCCAGGCCCTTCCCCGTTTGGGGCAAGCAGTGCTGTCCCTAAATAGGGCTGCTTGGATGCTCAGGGTGCTGCCGAACAATGCTGTTGTCTTGGGTCAGCACTGAACGACCCATGCTTCTGAGCTGCCTTCATGCAGGGTTAAGGCTGCGGCTGCCAGTGCCATCCAGCACCTGCCGTTTCGTCTCTTCCCCATCACCGCCGGACTTCTTCCCGCCTGCGCTCTGTGAGTTTAAAGTGAAAAAATCAGCTCGCGCAAACCAATCCCACTCTTTAGGCTGCACATCCTTTCTCAGTGGACTAAGATGGCTGAGGCGACCTTGTAGCTGTAGGTTTTGGGTCAGAGTGTCCTTCTCCTAGCCTTTGCGTCAAGACGCTGGCCTGCAAGGCAGCAGGTGGTTTTATTCGGAGTGCCCTTTTCCTAGCCTTTGCCTAAAGAGGCTTACCCTACAAGGCAGCAGGGGGTTGATTGGTGAGTGCCAGGGCGTGTTCACGCGCCGGTGGGCCTGCACACTGCACCTCCTGGGCTCAGACCTGCTCTGAGATCTCTCACAGTTTGGCATTACCCGTGGTGTGCCAGCAAGGAGGCACTGTGAGAGGCTTGGTGTGGCAGCTGTAAAACCATCAGGAGAGGGCTTACGCACTCGGCCTCGCTTTCCACTCGTGGAGCTAGATGGTGACTGCAGCTGGAAGTGGAATGACAAGCACACACGCACGCAACTGCAACACTACAGCACACACACACCCTGTGCGTAAGCACCACACCACAACACCCACACCCACCTACACCCAACCACACCCTCACACATCCTCACCCACCCACACCCACCTACACCCACCCACCCCACTCACAAACCGTCACATGCCCTCACCCACCCCACCCACACACCCACACTCTCACACACCTACACTCACCCACACACCCACACTCTCACAC
>JAODOF010000028.1:2507214-2518322 GCA_027576175.1 Sciades proops | reverse complement strand
ACTTCCACATCATTGCATTCCGTTTTTATTTACAGTTTGTACTTTGTCCCAACTTTTTTGGAATCGGGGTTGTAGAACAGGATAAAGCAGCTAGAGATAATGAGATGAGAATATATAATTTTTTGACAGCACCCCCAACGAAGCCAGACGGCACCCCAGGGTGCCGCGGCACCCCGGTTGAGAAAGGCTGGTCTAATCAATTGTTCCTTGGCCCATGGCCCATTTTTCCACCAATGTTCATCAAAATCCATTCAGTACTTTTTCAATTACATTGGGAAAAGACAAAAAGAATTCTGGATTCACATACATATCCGGATTTGCATCAAAATCTAATCAAGTGTTCCTTGGCCCATGGCCCACCTTTCCTCAAAAATTAATCAAAATCTGTTCACTACTTTTTTAGTTATGTTGTGAAAAGACAAACAAATGGAGGCAAAAACATAACCTCCTCCAACAAAGTTGGCGGAGGTAATTACGAGCTCATCCAGCCGACAGACCATGAGTTTACGCCATCATGTGTTGTCCATTATCTGTCCAGTGTCGTACACATTTTACAAAAATTCTCTCAATTCTTCACAGATTTTTTATGGCAGGAAGGTAGCTCTGCCTGGGGTGCATACAGCTTCTACCCAAATTTGCATAATTGAAATTAATAATGAAGATATGCGGTAATTAAGCCCTAACGAGCAGTTTCCACACAAATCGCTTCTTCTCCCTCAATTCTTCACCGATTTTGGTTCTTTCTGGGGCCGGAATGAGCTCCGCCAGCATTGACGGTCTCGTTAATGGACGTATTGTGAAAATACCCACTGGCCAGGGTAACATTAAGACAAGAGACAGGATAAAGAATAAAGGATAAAGACCAGGTAGAAACAGGAAAAGGCCTTGACAAGTCAGAGCTGTTTTATCACCACATGGGGGACCGACACGATTTTAGGCAGGTAGTTTAAATGTTATGGCTGGTTGGTGTATACACCAGTTTAGAGAGAGAGAGAGAGAGAGAGAGAGAGTGATGTATTGTGGTTCTTGAGTAAAAGAACAAAACTGAAAGATCAATGGAATTTCCAACTGGCTGTAATGTGGCGTCTCCTGTGAGTATGTTGGCTTGTTGGAATTCAGCACAGCTTTGGATTACAGAGAGAGAAACTATCCTTCAGAGAGAGAGAGAGAGAGAGAGAGCTTTTCATAATCATTGTGAATGCTTACAGAATTTAACCCACATCTAAGCCCTCTGGTCTTGCCAAGGATGCTCAAGATGACAATCATTATTCACCTTGCTTTTTCAATCCACCTCTCTCTCCCTCTCTCTCTCTATCTCTCTCTCTTTCTCCACATACTCATACGAAGCTTAGCACCACATTTATATCACAAGCAGCTCTTATTTCTCCATTGATTTCCTATTCAATATCTATGTATTTCAATATGATTTTTTTCACATACTTGAAAGAAGTGTTTAGGGTTCCATCAAATATTTTAATAAACCCACTGAGACACACATTCATACTTCAAAAAGCACTGGCTGTTTTCAGTGTGATGGTCTATAGCATATGATGTCTCAGTAGAATTAAAACGATGAATTGCTGTATCTCAAGAGGGAGAATGCATGGCAGCTCTGATGTGTTCGCAGCTCCAGCTGGAGAGCCATACATGAGCACCCTGTGATTATGTGATCTTCTGGCCTTTTGTGTTTATAAGCTGTGAACCGTGGCTCGGCTCGATGTTCTTAGACACATTTTCAGCTCCTTTGGTGCCACTCAGTCACGGCTGAATGTGTTTTCAGGTTTGCAGCCATGCTGCATCAAGACTCTGAGATAGGCACAAAAAGTATCTTTATTCAGATGTTTTTTTTTTTTCACAATCCTGGTCAAATGGTGCATTCATTTGTGTTTGTGAACATGGGAAGGCAAACACCTACTGTTCAGGCGGTTGAGAACAGGGTTGCCTGGCAACCGGGAAACAAGAATGCTGAGAAGGACCTAGCTAGTAATGGACGCTAACAGTGTAGCTCGCGAGAACTGAGCACAAGACAAGATCTTCAGGAATGTCAAGACCAATTCCTGAATTTTTCTCAGATGTTAGATGTTGGAGAGAATAGTTAACTAATACTAATTCTACTAATTATTCCTTCACTCCTCAAGGAGTCTCTCCTGCAGTTGCATTTGTTATCCAAGTTCTGTAGTACTCGAGACAGGTCTCAAGCCTACTTTTTGAAGGTCTCGGTCTCATCTCGGAATCTACCATATTTTTACTCAGTCTTGTCTCAGTCTCAGACATTGAGGACTTGGGATTTTATTTCAAGACCTGTCAAGACCACAACTGCAGGGATTTCACTAAATTGTGTATTGTCTGATTTATTTGTTAACATTGATATGCTTGGATGTAAAACTTCCTGCTTCAAATACAACCAAAAATGTGACCCATTGCTAATTAGAAATTTTTCTTCCTGTTAACGGCTGTCACCCCTCCCCCACACCCCTTCACACACACTGGTCTGGTCCTGGTCTTGACTCGGGCTCGACCTGCCTTGGTCTTGGTCTTGACTTGAGATCAACCTCTCAAAGTCTTGGTCTTGTCTCTTGATACACTCTGGTCTCTGTCATGACTTGGTCTCAGTTTCGGTGGTCTTGACTACATCAAGAATTATTTTAACCACATTCACTGGATATGAGCAATCGCACACTCTAATTGGCTACTCTACTACTAGGCTATCAGCTCATATTGCTGGGTTTCAGTCACGTGACTTTTCTTAGCGGTTTTACTGGAAGTGAAATAGCTGATGGTCTAAATGGCTGCCGTAGTGCAGACAACACGCGATAACTTATCAGAGTACGCTCGTAATCTAGAAGCCACTGCTGGCTTTAGATATATTCAGAAGATCGCTATGTGCAATGGAATCGACCCCTACAGTCTGGGAAAGAAGGATTTGTCATACGATCTCGAAAACTACCCTTCAGTCGAGTTCCCCGACATCTCCAACTATCTGGTGTTGCAGACGTCCTTCTACACAGCAAAACAGATGAAAGCGTGGAAGAGTATGGAGGCTTACAACTGTTTTCTATGTGGCTGGGTAAAGGACCTCGGGATCAAGTCACTGCCAAATGAATCCTGTATTGTTTTTGCCTGGGTAAGTATGGCTTTTTTTAAGCTTTTTGTTCATGTCTTTACAATGAAGCGCTGCAAGTTAAAGTGTAAACAAACAGCAGTTGGCTTGATTCTCACTTGTGTTGGCTCTTATCTCTCAGGTAAATAATTCACAAAGATCATCAGAAACTCCTTTAAAGACCTGGATCTTAGTTAAACAAGATGGAGAAGTGATCACGGTGCATTGTAACTGTACGGCTGTACTGTACTGTACTGTATGTTATCCTTTGTAGCTGAATGAAATTGAAATACAATCCTTGTCCTATGGCATTGTGAATTCCATTGTGGCCACTGCTGCGCAAAAGAGTGTATTTGGTGCCATTGGTTGCACATCACTAGCCAGCATTACTCAGGCTACTTTTGAGGGTCACTGTCACAGCTAAATTAAATCCTACCAGCAGCATTATGGCATGTCCAACTGATGTTTGAATGCTACTGAGCCCAGGGTTGAACATGGGGTAAAAACCTCCCAGACCCTGCTAACTGACATTGACAT
Organism: Sciades proops; assembly: GCA_027576175.1. NCBI lineage: Eukaryota > Metazoa > Chordata > Actinopteri > Siluriformes > Ariidae > Sciades > Sciades proops. Next base: position 2,514,685 of record JAODOF010000028.1, on the reverse strand, counting down.
CCTCCATCCAAAGATGGCTGGTTATTGAGATATGGACAGCTCTGCTGATGGGCATGAGCTTCCATGCTGCATGCTTTCAGTTCCAGAATCAATTATTTCAGCTGGGCTGCGAGTCTATTTTAAGAATTATTGTGTCAATAAATGATGTAATATGATCCTCAGATGTCTTTGCAAATTTACTGCACTGATTTATTTATTTATTTGTTGTCATGAACAGTGTAGTTTCAAGAAACACTGAACCGAGAAATTTCATTCACACCCTGCATATGCTGTTAATTGAAGGTTTGGTGCAATCCTGAATGTCCCGAATCAGTGTTTGTTGTAAGTATGGAATTAATGGGTGACTAAATTTGCAAAAAAAAAAAAAAAGAAGAAGAAGAAAAAATCCATGTAGTTAAAATTACACTGTAGTTACACATTAAGCATTAAGAACCAGCTGATTTTGCTTTGCTTTATGTTAAGCGACAGTGACGTTGCATCACAGTTCATGAACTAACTGGATAATTTCTGATCTCTGTAATAGCAAGAAATTTAAAAATTAAGTGATTCTGATGTGTAATATATATTTTTTTCATCACACATTATGTTAATGAGACACATTATTGTATATTCGTGCTTAATGATGCCTGAACTATCTGATTTTAAATGTATTAACCACAGCTGAGATGTTTATATCTGCATAATGGCCATGTTTGGACATACACTTTGATGTATTTGAGTTCTTATACAGGGGAAAAACTCTGATGGAGAAATCAGGTGTTAAAATTAGTGTACATTCAAAACCATGTTGCAAGAAATAGGAGAATAAAATATAATTTCGTACTGTGTTCCATCAACATCGATGTATGGTCATGAAACATGGCCATTCAAAGCTGAGGCTGTTCAGAGACTTCATCATACCGAAATGGCCATGGTATGTTGGATGTGTGGCTCCTCCTGGAAGGAGATGAAACCCCTTGATGAACCGAGGAGTCTTGTTGGCATTGACTCAATTGAAAATGAGGTACAACGCTGTCAATTATGTTGGTTTGGCCACGTAGAGAGATGTGATGAAAGAAACTGGTTGAAACATGTCCAGTGCCTGGAGGTGAATGGTTCCAAGGGTCATGGCGAAACCTTGTTTGGAAACCCTGGCGTCCAGTTGTTGATCAAGATCAATGATCCAAAGGAATATCTCGTTACTTTGCACAAGATCAGGACGAGTGGAGGAAAAGCATCAGATGACAGTCCAACCCAGTGGCATCGTTAGGTCCCATCACTCAGGTCTATAGCCTCGTGTATTTTGAGCCTGGCCCTGGGTATTTTCGCCCTCAAAAAAAGTAAGAGATTAATAGAAAACAACTGACTGAAACAGATCAGAACATGACTTGCAGCGTCTGAAGATGCAGGTGTGATGGGGGGACATAACTGAGCGCTGCACAGTGCACATCCAAAATGTTGGTAACTGCCAACAGAAGAGGAACATTCAGAACTGGTTGGAAGATGACTTCAAAAAAACAATCCACTATTGTTGGATTTTTGAAGATGAAAACAGATGGTAAGTCATTGACCATGGGTGTGTATATACAGTAGAATGTATCGACAGTGTAACCTCTCGAATTATGTTGCTGCACAGAAACCACTCCGTGTTGCTGGTTCTGTTGAATTTACAGTGTCGGGTCTGTATGATTCGTGAGCCAGGTGAGCTCGAAAGTCCGAATGGTTTTATGAATATCTACAGTGGTGGTCTACTTGCCCTGACGAAGTTTATTTAACAGGTTGTGGCAGCGGGCGCGTGGTCAAGTGTCGGTCTGTGTACGGAGGGTGGAGTCAGGGAAGGTAAGTGGCAGAATCACTACACCTGATGTTAGTTAACCTGTGTCTGTGTGTTTTCCCCAGTGACCGCACCCTATAAAAGGAGAGAGAGAGCAGAGGAAGGGAGCTGTCTCCCCAACCAGATGACTTGTGTGTGTGCATGCGTGTGTGGCTGGGAGAGTGTAAAGTAGACACTGAAAAGTGCAAATAAAGAGTCTTTTTGGAACTCAGTTCTGGCCTGCCGTACTTCTGTGCTCCACCCACCCGCTCTAATTCCTACATGGTGATACAGTGTATACAGGTAATAATCAGTAGTGAATATGATGATAACTAAGGTACTAATGGTGATCAGAAGTAATAGGCTATATGCATGTTTACAGTGTAGGGGCAAGTGGATGTTAAAATGTGAGAGGGAAGTCATGTGTGTGTGTGTGTGTGTGTGTGTGTGTGTGTGTGTGTGTGTGTGAGAGAGAGTGTAGGCGTGTGTGTGTGTATGCACAGCTGTGCACTAACGAGATGAGGAGGAGCTAGGAAGAGAGAGCGTGCGCAGGTGCACGACAAAGAGGAGGGGAGTGAGGGGTGTAGCGTGATGGAGGGAGTTAAAGAGAGAGAGAGAGAGAGAGAGAGAGAGAGAGAGAGAGAGAGCATGCGTGATCTAACTAAATACAGATAGTAAACAAAGCAAACAACATGCGGTCTAAGACCGACTTTCATGTGAATCAAAATGCGTACATTTAAACCATGAATGAATTCAAATAAACAACACTCTTCACATTAACTAGCCACAACTAAGACTAACAATTGCCCAGATGCCAGCCTTACTTGAGATCGCTCTTGTTTGGTGACTGAAAGTGCACCGTCTGTTATCCGAAGACAGCGCGGAGCGCAGGTCCAGGGAGAAAACAGTTCTGTTCCTTTTGCTTTTACAGCTCATCAGCTGAAGATCTTTGATGTCCCATCGGTCATCTGAAGATCTGGAAGGAATCTTGCTTGTAGTTCGTCGATGTCACAAAAGGGAAAAGGGATCTGGTCGCCTTTTCTCTTTAAAATACTGCGTGGGCTGCAGTAACTAACTGGTTCAGTTATTATTGCAACTATGCGAAGATCAAATACATTGAACTTTGGCTAAAGGTCCGGTATCAATAACTCGTTCTTTGTTCTTCTGTAGCACAGATGCAACAGCATCTCTTTCACGTGTGGGGATAACGCCAGAGAGAAAGTATTTCGATTCCGCCGTGGGTTTTAAAGTACAGTCATGACGTCACTGTATTTAGTATCCGGTATCATCTCTGTATCCAATACCATTATGGGGAGCCAGAAGAATGGGCGGAGATAGAACATGGCATCGAGTACAGGGATTGGTGTGTTCAATGCTGTAACATTGGAAGGGGAGAAGATGGGTCATAAAGTGAAGCAGGGAATTGTGGGTACTATGGCTACGGCATGGCAGCCCCCCCTACAGTTCTGTGTCAGTGATAAGCTATTGTACCTCTAAAGGTACAATAATGTACTTTATTTTCTGAGATTGTAGAGTTTGATACAAAGGTCAAATCCTTGGTCATGTTGAAAACGGCAGTCTAGAATTGCACAACTGAGGCACAGTTTAAAAGGAATTATTCAACATGAATGCAAACGTGATTATGAACCTCACCCATCAATGAGCTCAACGTCAGTCCGGAGTGCAGACTCGGGTATTCAGGACAAGTGTGAAAAAACCATAAAGCATCCTTCTCAGAATCTGGATTGTCCTCTAAAATAGACAAAAAGAAGTTTTTGGAAATACATAGCCAAGGCAGTAAATGAGTAATTTAAAAAATTGTCATTTTCTCTTATTTGATTTCAAAAAGGATATGGAATGATGAACAGATTAAGAACCTTTTGGAGATGTAGATTTAATGTTTTGTTGCAAAATTGTAGGGATCTGCGAGGACGAAACCTCACACATAAATACGTCTGGTTTTACTCCGACTTTGAATTACAGAAACTGAATGCTACACATTTAATACCTGCCCTTCAGGTGCATAAATTTACACTCTCTCTCTTTCACACTGCAGGTGATTCGCATTGACTCCACCCACTCTTTTACATACATTATATTCCTGAAGGAAAACACAGAAAATGGATTTGTTATTTTACTCATGTCAAAGATACAGCAGTTTGAGAACCCAGACCTCACACTGCAGAACCTTGGACATGGTCTGAGAGACCCTGAGGACTCAGTTGAGAAGAATTGCTTCAGGGCTGAGGTGGATCAGCGGTGGAGAATCTGTGCTCCTGATCAGAAGGACAAGAGGTCAAATCCCAGCACTGCTGAGTTTGACCTGAAAGCTGAACATGGAGAAAAACAACTGAACAACAGCCACAAACTGTGGCCGTCTTTCTTCTGTTCCTGAATCAGTAATAGATTAAAGCGTACTGGTACAGTACTTATACATGATGGATGTGGACATTCCAAACCCTAATTATAATAACGCACACAAGTGCAGTCACCTGATTAACTATCATAAGATCTTTAAGTGCTTAAAAGTCCAAAAGCACATCAAGTTTTATTGCACACGGGCAACCAATATGTGACATCAAGTCATTGATAGACAAGTAGCGGAAGTTAAGTGTCACTGATGTAAATATACTCGTTAGTCTGGATTTATTCAGATGAAAAAGAGTTATCTTCGAGTCAGTATGGACAGCGGAGAAACCGGATATCTGTCTGAACCTCAGAAAAAGGACTCTCCACATCTGGGAAATGATTTCAGCAGAGAATCATCAGATGATCCGAATGATGGAATCAGTGGTGCCTTGTGAGCGCAAAGTCAGGAAGGCAGGAAAAAGGGTTCGGCAGCGATCTGGTGCTGATGTGGAAAGTGTGCCAAGCGGAAAACTGACACTGAATGTGTTTGTTGTAAAGAGCATGAAGTTTTATGCGATATAATACAGGCACAGTCACTGAACTGTTTCACAGATAAACCTGGTTTGGAAACGTATGTCACACGCAAACCTGCACTGGAAATGGACTCAGTACAGACCATGAGATCCTGCATGTAGCATGTAGCATGGGAGCCTGATGTGAGGGAGGCAGCACCAGATAGAGAAATCACAAATCAGTAAACAGCCAATTATATACTGATCAGCCATAACATTAAAACCACTGACTGGTGAAGAAGTGAAAAACACTGATTATCTCATTACAGTGGCACTTGTCGAGGGGTGGGATATATTCGCCAGCAAGAAAGAGAACAGTCAGTTCTTGAAGTTGATGTGTTGGAAGCAGGAAAAATGGGCGAGCGTAAGGATCTGAGTGATTTTGACAAGGGCCAAATTGTGATGGCGAGATGGCTGGGTCTGAGAATCTCCAAAATGGCAGCTCTTGTGGGGTGTTCCCGGGATGCAGTGGTTAGTCCCGAACAAAAGTGGTCCAAGGATCCAAAGGACAACCGGTGAACCGGCGACAGGGTCATGGGTATTGAAGGCTCATTGATTCACATGGGGCAAGAAGACCAGCCCATATGGTCCAGTCCAGAAGAACAGAAGAGCTACTGTAGCACAAACTGCTGGAAAAGTTAATGCTGGATAAAACAGAAGTGTCTATATGTATATATAAAAAATGTATATAGAAGCTCAGTGTGCACGTGTTTATATACCTGTGTGTGTCCATACGAGCTATAAAGTTGATTTATTTATTTATTTATTTGTGTGTGAATACAGGTATAGACACGCAATGTACTACAATAGTGTATATGGTCTAAATACAGTCTTGTGACAGCTCGAAGCTGAGTGTGAGTTTATAGCGGAGCGAAGTGCAGAACACCGGACAACGGAATCTGTATCTGTATTTAAATAAGATAGAAGAGTTTTATCCAGCACTTATTTTTAATTTGCTTTTTAAATACTAACGTGGGATTATTTACGAACACATTTTACACTCATCGGGAGCTCCACTTTGAGACAGTGCCTTAATATATATTATCTTTGAATATCTGTATTATTCTAGTTACTCAGCTTGCGTAGCCTGAATCCCTTTTCCGTGGACGGTGTTGGAATATTCTTGGCACAGCAACAGATCTGATTCAAATGCGACCTGCGTAGCCCAAGAGCTCGGCCTGGAGATTCCTTTCAAAGCAATCGGGCTCAAAATGGTCCTCGAAAACAGAATTTCTACCAAAGGAGAAAGTTTATAAAGTGTGACCTGTTCCCAAGTTGTATAGCCACTGTTTGCAAGTTGTTTACATCGCTCTCTTGTCGGCAATGGAACACAGAAGAAAACGATTTCCCTTCTTATCATGTTTATTATTTTTGCATCCATGTGCTTTACACTCCGCCATTTTTCAACAATATTTTGTCTGTCCAGCTACATCAGCGAGACAATCAATATACAGGAAACCTATCAACGATACTATGTCATACTGACCCTTGACTCCGCCCACAAAATGTCAACACGGCTGCGCCCTGAAGTGGGCAGGAATACGAAATAAGTTTAAAGCTCTGCTTTATGCAACACAGTGTGACAGGGGAGTCAAAATGCATTTGTGTGAAATGTGTTGCTCCCGAGACCCGACAATTCATTTTCGGCCTCTGTGGGGGATATGAGTCTGAGATCTCTTAGTCAATTACTGTTTGTGCAATCTATTAGAGTCCTAATGAACTGTCTAGAAGACATCCTGGGCTTTCCAGAGATACCACAGTTGTAGGAGTGTGGCTAACAAAGCACATGGACTTTCTTTTCAAAATGGCTGCCATTACAGCTTCCAGGCTTTATGGAAACAATTGTGGAAGGATACTCAGATGTAGAGCTTTCAGGAGATGATGTGGAGGAAGAGCAGGAAGGGGAAAGCTTTCAAGGAGACTGAGCAGGGACAAAGTGATGACACCCACCATCCAATATGGATGAGAAGCAGTGTGTAGGTTAGGGCTAGAAGGTTCTTGACACACACAGTACACTATATGCTATGGCACACTAATGACAGTGTTGATTTAAATAGATAAAGGTGCATTGTGTAATTGTAGAGAAAGATAGTTGATTGTTGAATCTTATTCCCAGATTGTCAAATACGATTTCAGTTGACAATCTGCCTGGCCACCAGCCCAAATCATCGGTAATTGATGACTTTAGAATGAGACTCAACAATCAACGATATTTCTCCAGAATTACACAGTACACCTTTATTAATACATGTGTTAAAAGTGCATTACACTGCATCTCTTCTTTCTTTATCTTTTAAGGTTCCACCCTGATGTGAAGAAGACCACTTTGCAGAAAGACACTGGCCACAAAGACTGGAGGCCCTCTGATTATTTCAAACAGTACATCAATGACCAAGTTTTTTTTAAAGAAATGTCAGCGCACACAAACCAGTGGGAGGTGTTCATCTCTGGAAGCAGCCTTAAAACCACTCCAGAGGAGCATCTTTGGCATATCTACAGTGGATATAAAAAGTGTACACACCCCATTAAAATGATCGTTTTTTTCTGACGTAATTCTTTAATGTGACCTATAACCTGTACAATTCAATTGAAAAGCAAACAAATCTGTTAGGGGGAAAAACATAAAAAAAAACCCACATACAATAAGCTGGTTGCTTAAGTATGCACACCCTTAAACTAATACCTTTTGATTTAATTACAGCATTCAGTCTTTTTGGGTTCACACCTGCCATCAATTAAAATGACTCTGATTAACCCC
>JAODOF010000028.1:2385710-2395876 GCA_027576175.1 Sciades proops | reverse complement strand
ATGTTGTTTTCTTTTTATTTTCAGCAACAGTGTCTCACTGCCTCCAAGTTTGTGGCTCACCTCATCAATCAGAACGTGGTACGTCCTGTCAGCTTCAGTGTTGTACGCGGACGTGATTTATCTGTCTCGCTGCATGGGGGGGACGAGAGGCTGGATACTAATCTAATCATCAGTGGACATCATTAGTTTTATCACATACAGAGCGCAGTGAGGCAGGAAGTAGGTGGAGACACTGACAGATGAGTGGACACAGATGGGGACAGATGTCGATAGATGTGTACATACAGGTGTAGACATGGACAGTCTCAGAAAGATGGACGCAGACACGGACAGATACACAGACACAAAGTCTGACAGACCTGGACAGACATCTGCACAGTCAAAGGTGGACGTATAGGCAGCAGACAGCTCGGCAGATCTTTTGATTGTGTGTGTGTGTGTGTGTGTGTGTGTGTGTGTGTGTGTGTGTGTGTGTGTGTGTGTGTGTTGAAAAGACTCATGAAGTGCTGTGCTTGGAGATGCTGACTCTGCTCTTGGAGCGGCCCACTGATGACAGCGTGGAGGTGGCCATCAGCTTCCTGAAAGAGTGCGGCCTCAAACTCACAGAGGTTTCCCCCCGCGGAATTAATGGTACGTTCCCAAACCTAGAAGAGAACCTTGCCTGTTTAAACTCCTCCCCACACGTACACTCTTCTCTCTGTGTAACACTGTGTACAGTCTTGAGCTTCACTGGGGCGGTGACTCTCGCACTGAAAACCTTCACGTCGACTCGATTCTGAAATCCTCCGAGAGCTTTTAATGAGCAGGAAAAAATAAACGTCTGCTGTTCTCTGAGTATCATAGATGCAGCAATTATATTGAACCTAATTGGGACTACTTAAGATAAACAAGTCAAGCTACGAGTTTGAAAAGTTGAACAATTATGTGTTTGACCTTCATTTTAGCGCTGATTATGGTGACTGAACTAACGTGAATAATTGATTATATGATTTGCAAGCTGCTAGCTCTGCTGCGAAACCTCATTAATCTCTCTGATGCAAGAGCTTCCAGACGTCTTGATTGTGAACTTAATGAGATGCAACTCTGCTACTTGGACTTTCATAAAAATAAATCTGCTAGCTTGTATTTGTTGCCTGTCATGTAACGGTCTGCCTCGACTCTGGAGTTTGAGTTCATGCTGCAGGTGGTGTACATGCTGAGAGGAACTCCAGAGGATTGCATGAGGAATACGAAGATGAGTCCAGATTAGAGCAGCGGTGCATTTTTAGAGAAAGGTCGTGTGTTGGATACGTTTGGACTTGATGTCGGTAGATTCTGATCAGGCTTTTATTTTTGTCATAGCTGTCTTCGAACGCCTGAGGAACATCCTGCACGAGTCTGAGATCGATAAGCGTGTGCAGTACATGATCGAGGTGATGTTCGCTATCAGGAAGGACGGCTTTAAGGACCATCCCATAATTCCAGAAGGCCTGGACCTGGTGGAGGAAGAGGACCAGTTCACTCACATGCTTCCTCTCGAGGACGAATACAACATCGAGGATGTGCTCAGTAAGAACACTTGCACTCAAACCTGACAAAGGACTCTTAATCAGTCAGGTCACACTGACCACTCCAGATACTGTAACCTACTAGAACACACTTCCTGAACATAAATACCCCTGGAACCAGTCTTACACAGGCTACTGCCCAAAAAATGCCCCTGGAACCAATCTGACACAGGTTACTGTCCCTGTAACCAATCTAGCATAGGTTACTGCCTAAAACATGCCCCGGTAACTAATCTGACATATATTACTGCCCCAAACATGCCCCGGTAACTAATCTGACATATATTACTGCCCCAAACATGCCCCGGTAACTAATCTGAGACAGATTACTGCCCAAAAAATGCCCCTGTAACCAGTCTGACACAGATTACTGCCCCTGTAACCAATCTAGCATAGGTTACTGCCCAAAAAATGCCCCTGTAACCAATCTGGCACATGTTACTGCCCAAAACATGCCCCTGTAACCAATCTGGCACGTATTACTGCCCCAAACATGCCCCGGTAACTAATCTGACACAGATTACTGCCCAAAACATGCCCCTGTAACCAATCTGGCACATATTACTGCCCCAAACATGCCCCTGTAACCAATCTGACACAGATTACTGCCCCAAACATGCCCCGGTAACTAATCTGACACAGATTACTGTCCCTGTAACCAATCTAGCATAGGTTGCTGCCCAAAAAATGCCCCTGTAACTAATCTGAGACAGACTACTGCCCCGTAACCAATCTAGCATAGGTTGCTGCCCAAAACATGCTCCGGTAACTAATCTGACATATATATATTACTGCCTAAAAATTTAAATACATTTTACTGCCACATTTGGATGTTTTGGTGTCAGACGCTGGATTTTCGTCAGTTGAAGGTGTACACTAAGAAATACGCTGAGCAAGATTTGTAAATTGACGCGTACATAAAGTCCTACACAGATTTTTGTCGTGATCCCTATAATATTTAAATATTATGCACATTAAAACGAGTGATGTACCAGACGTCACTCACCTGGGCAGAACATAGGCGGTGTTGAGTCACTGATTTCCGTCCTGACGAGGCGCTGAGTGAAATCTCTGCTTCATGCGAGACTCGTGTTTTCTCTTCTGACCTTTACACCTCTCACTGTTTATTTCCATTTGGCTCGTGTCAGCGTGTTTTCCTTCAGAGACAACAGAGCGTAATTGAAAAGGCGGGTGGTTCGGGCCTTCAGGGTGCAGAAACAGTCATTATCACATTAAGGTCTTTTTATGAATCGTGCCTCACACACGCGCGCACACACTTTGTGAGTAATTGCCTCTGATTACACCGAGCTGTGAGAGACTTAATCCTTTTGAAATGTTAAATTGTAAATGGATCGTGTTCAAATGTAACACAAGGTTGTTTTGTTTTGATCGTCTTTGACAGATGTCTTCAAGATGGATCCTGACTTCCTGGAGAACGAAGAGAAGTACAAGGTGATTAAGAAGGGTAAGTTGGGGATGCGTGACTCGCAAAACGTGCGAAATTTATCCCTTTTATTATAAATTTATGACCGTTTCCAGGACTGTTTAAATTATACTTGGGTCATAATATTTGTGTCATGTGTTTTTTGCGCATTGGTCTTTCAAATCACTCTACAGAGTTAAACATGGGTAATTAATTTAATCCAGGATTTCAAATAAGAGCTTATTAAAAATAAATAACATTTAAATTGAAAAAAATAATTAAAAAGAACAAAAATGAAAATTGCATGATGGAGCTCGATGATCATTTTGGATGTTTTTTTTAATTTATTCGTTGGAGCCGAAAGCATGTGTTTTGTGATTGGTCCATTGTAGCACTGCGTGGAGATTCCATCACCACACACACACGCAAAAAAAAAAAAAAATCAAATATCGTGCATCTCATCTCGAGCTTAAGGGTTACGTTTTTGCTCCGCCCACTGCCATTTTATTTTGTACCCTTAATTTAAAGCTTGAGTGTGTTTCATTTTTAAGAGGTTAATAAGGTTTGGGTTTCAACACTTCAGTACAAAACCTGAATTCATGACATCATTCCAATATTTACATAAACTTTATCCTTTGAATATTAATTGGGAGGGGCTAATATTTTTATCACTCCTCAATACTGCGATTGATGCTGCTGGTCCTGCCCGACCGTGCCGAGTTTTGCTGTGAATTCTCACCACCTTGTGCTGCTTTGTTTGAGTCCTACATGCTCAGAACAGTTTTAGGCCACGCCCTCTTACACTTCTCAGGTTTAGATGGTGTTCGTGTTCCTTGCTGTTCCCTGAGAATAGAATTTGCCATGTATGTGTCTGTAAAAGAAGTGATAACAGGACCAAATTTGTTTTGCGGATTTATTTTTTTTATTTAAATTTTTTTGTCCCCTGCTATGAAGTGCGCAGAGGGATATGTGAATGGAGTCCGTCTGTCCGTTTCAGTCTGGACGAGTTTTCTCAGAAACTCCATAAGCTACACCAATGAAACTTTGCGTGCTCAAAAGAAGCTGGGTAGCGTTTTATGAAGGGGTCATAGCACTTACGACATCACAAGTCGATATTAAATCCCATAGGCTTATAAGTGTTAAGAGGCCTTCATAAAACGCTCGTGGCGGGCGATAGTGATGACCATGTCGTCTTGTTTTTTCAATGAAACAGAAATTCTGGACGAGGGGAGCAGCGACTCGGGTGACGATGCAGAAGGCAGTGATGAAGCGGAAGATGAGGAGGAAGACGAAGATGCAGAAGCCGGAGAAGGTACTCATTGACCATGGCTGTTTTGTCGGACTTGGTGTTGAGGTTTAGTGCTGGTACACACTCCTCTTAAAGTCAGGCAAACCAAAACTCAAGGGTGGGTGATAAAAATGTCATATCAAGATACTTTCAGACGTTTCTCTGATGTGCATTTTTTTTATTACAGTGACCAGGTTTGTGAATAACAAGCTACCAGTCAAGTAGTGTTGCACTGTTGGAAAAATATTTGATACTTTTATTTAATGTCTACAGTAAATCACTGTTTCTGAAATTTCTCCGACCAGCAGCCTGTTACCCCCGGCGCCTTTTTCTCTGCATCACCCAGATTATATTAAGCTTTAGAGAATGTCATATTCTGAATTTCACGTTTCCCTTTAAGCCAAACAAAACCCCAAAATAAACTCCTCCTTTATACTGACAGATAATATCCACACAAGACATGTTCCAGTGTTCAGATTTGTACCTGTATACTGTGTACAGGTTTTATTTTCAAAGAAAAACGAGCAGTGTCCCCGGGCGCTGATGCCTTACACACTCTGAGGCTCAAATATCGCACTCCGAGCACAAATTACGCGAGAGAATCTGAGATTGTGATGTCCCTTACACACTCCGTGAATTACCGAAGCTGAGATCTAGTGGATACGCACTCGCGTCTAAATTGTTGTAAACAGCCCTGAAGATGCCTGAGCATTTGGCTGTAACTAACACACACACACAAAAAAGTAAGTTAATGGTAAGCGGAGTGCGTGCATGCCCTTTTGCTGCCTATCAACACTCCATTGCCAGCTACTCAGTGTTTTTTTTTTTTTTTTTCTCCTCTTCAATTTTTTTTTCTCCTTTTATTTCTATGTAACTTGCTTTATTTGTTTTTATTCACTGGGTAAAGTGATCTTTTTAGACAGTAAGAATCGCATTGTGATGACGACTCCCATTGTTTACTCGTATCTGTGTCAGGACTGTGTGTGCGTTATCTAGCCAAGTGAGATTTAAACTTCATAAAAGTGAAGTCTGTTGATTTACGGATTTTGTTGCCAGTAAAAATCGCACGGTTACAGAAAACTTCTGATTAGGCTTTTAGAATTCGAAGCCTTCTACATTACAGCACAGTGAAGTTCTTTCTCTGCTTCTTAACCCTGCTGAAGCAGTGAACACACACAGAAAGAGAGAGAGAGAGAGCGCAAGCAGTGGCACCTGGGGATTTTTATTTATTGATTTATTTAAGAATTATAAGCCTTTATTGAATGGCTGTGTTATGAAAGTAAACGGTGTACTCGTGATCTGGTCATATCAAAGGCAGATATCTGGTTTCAGTGCAAATGGCTGTGCCTTGGTTAGTTTATTTTTAACAATATCATAACTTTTTTTTTTTTAAATGGATAAATTTTGTAAAGTTTTATTTTTAATTTAAACACGCAGAGGCCACATCGGGCACTTACTGTGATCAGCAAACGGTGTTTATTTTGGGGCTTTGTTTCACTTTAAGGAGCTTTCTCAGAAGGTTCTGGAACTTAAGAGAACCTCTGTCTGCAGTGTTCTCTCTTTCCTACTTCTTTTGAAATATTTTTGGTGTCATCACTGGATGCTTTGGTTTTAAAGTTTTACACTGTAATTACACCATAACCATAACTCATGTTCTAAATGAATACAGGGTTTAAGATATGGTGTGTGTGTGTGTGTGTGTGTGTGTGTGTGCACGCGCGCATGCGTACGTGTGTTGCGACACAGCATGCTGTAGCATCCACAAGATGGCAGTGTTGGTACGTTGCGAGTTTGTACTGCATCAGCGCACACGTGTACACACATACACGTGCATACATACACTCTCTCTCTCTCTCTCTCTCTCCTATATAGTATCATCGCTCTGTGCCCCTTTCTGTTAAGTTATTTTAAATATTTGAGTTATTTACTTTCCTGATGCATCCCTCTAAGGAAACCCCACTGTGTGCTAACAAACACTCTCTTGCTAAACTCCCTCACGCTTTTCTTTCTTTCTTTTTTTTTTTTAATAGACAAAGCTGTTAAATAAAGGAGCTGTGGGAAAGAAGAGTCCCCACGAATCTTTACTGCACCACAACAATGGTTAAAAAAAAGTCTATTTATAAATTTTCCAGCAAGACAATTTGAATTTTCTTTTTACAGTTGGATGAAGATGAACGTACTGTATTCAAAAGAGCAGCTGACTCAGAAGCTACACGTTATACTGGGGTTTCTTTTATCTCAAACCACATCTCTCTCTCTCTCTCAGCTCCTTTGTGGAACCTTTCTTGCTGATCAGAAAAGTTTGTTGTAGGTTTCTCTGTAGAACATTTTAGGGTTCCCTTGGAGGGACAACCAGAGAACCTTTTTAAGGGTTGTAAAAAATTTTTTTTTTTATAAAAGAGTGTACAAGATACATCGAGAGAGCGGAGGAGAGCAGCAGGTTGTTGACCCAATGTCTTGGCAGCAGACGCTGTTCTGCTCATTAAGCAGCTTTCGCTTATTGAATGTTTACCTCATGTACAGAGTCTGTGAGCCTGTCTGTCCATCCACTCATTCAAAGTCACTTAATCCAATCTATCCATCCATCCAAATGGATCAAGTTGAAGATGAGCGTTTTAATCTGTAGATTGGTGGAGTGTCACAAGACTGAGTTTCTGCAAGAGTGTACTTATTATAAAATATCCGTCCATCCATCCTTCAGTGTAGACACAATATTTGGTAGTCATATTACCAAAAGTTCTAATCTCTTCCTCAGTCTTCTGCTTTCCCCACTGGCGTACTTTGTTGGTTTATCAAAAATGGACCTCATTAAAAATCCTGCCAGCTGATGATACATTTACATATAGTTGCAGTATTTTCACACCATTTCCTGTGCTGAAAACAGTTTATTGTCCGAAATGAAATGGACAAGCTTATGGAAAATCTTATGACGAGAAACCTGCTTAATGGGTACCACTTGTGTCAACAGCGTCTATTTATTTACCCCATTTCCCCAGAAAAATCCTTTTGTTTTGACACATTTATTCAAGATCTCAGTGAAAAATTGAACAATTAATGTATGGGAAATTCCATGGAAACACTACAAACGCTTTCTTCAGAATTGTTGACCGTGAAAAGCTGTCCATATTTTCACACGGAAGATTTAGTTTGGCTCGTCATCAGTGTCGGAGAGCGTTGTTTGGGAAACAGCCATGTTGTGTTGATATGACATCCACGCCAATACACTAATCATGTTTGATTTCTAAATACACAAGTCTGTAGAGTTTAATCAGCCTGAATTCCATGGATTTGTGATCAGTGAGAAACTTGTGTAGCTAAGTGAAAGAATATTGTTGAATATCTGAGGTAGGAACTAAATGGTTCAGAGGAGAATCCAACATATTTTCCACTTAACTGAGGTTTGCCTTCACTGGCTCACTCTTGCAGCAAGAATTCATTTCATCCTTGCATTCAAAGCCTTGAACGGCTCTGTACCGCACTGTCCACAGACATCCATTAAGGGTTACACACCTGCACACTCACTCGGGTCCTCTGGGATTTAAGCATGATCATAATGCTAGATCTTGCTGATTTAATGACCTTCACTCCAAACAGCATCCATCCATCCATTATCTGTAGCCGCTTATCCTGTGCAGGGTCGCAGGCGGGCTGGATCCTATCCTAGCCGACTATGGGCGAGAAGCGGGGTACACCCTGGACAAGTCACCAGGTTATCACAGGGCTGATGCATAGAGACAAACAACCATTAACATTCACGCCTATGGTCAATTTAGAGCCACCAGTCAACCTAATTCCATGTCTTTTAAACTGTGGGGGAAACCCACGTGGAGAACATGCAGACTCCACACAGAAAGGCCCCCACTGGGCTCAAACCTAGGACCTTCTTGCTATGAGGCGACAGTGCTAACCACTACACCACCGTGCTGCCACTCCAAACAGCACCATTTCTTAATTCCTTCAACAGTGGTCTAAGGATCATCCACTTTACACTATACATAGGAAAGCTGTTCTTTATGTACTTCTCTACACTGCCAGGCAAAAGATTTTGACCACGCAGTTTTAAAGTATTTGTTTAAACTTTAAGAACTGGGTGCAATTTTGCCCCAATAACTTTGGTCGTTTTTCAGCATTGAATCTAAGATGCGTTCAACTACGGCGTTCAAAATGTGTTGGACAATGATATCTGCCTTAAGGACATTCTAATAATTTAATTAACAATTGCTATCTTTTAAGATCAGTAATTATTTTACTTTTACCCTATAATTTGAATAGCAGGGTTGTACACTGACTGTAAGCTTGGGTCAGTATCACAAGATCGTCAAAAATAAAGAAAAAGAATGAGAGAACTTGTCTTCAGATGATCTTCAGGAAATTTGAATGAAGCAGCTTTTGTTGAACAATATGACTTGCATTCCAAGTACCATATGAGTGACGGTATTTTTGTGAATACAACTAAAATGTATATTTTTCATTTACGTGTAATGGAAAGCGTTTGCAAATGTAATATCAGTGGGACACAAATGGGACTCCAATCATGGGATCTAAGAAACTCTAAGAGATGGGTGCAAGTGAATTGAGAAATGTTTGTGACCTTTATTTTATTGGGGGGAATTTAATGTAGCTGGGAGAGCTCAATTTGGATCATTCTTATGAGATACTTGGTTCACACGTATTGGTGTAACAGTTGGTACTAACAGTGTCAACTGTAAGATAAATCTAGGCTTACAGTAATTTACAGGCTCACGATACCTTACAGTCACCTGGTAACTTACAGGCTCACCGTAACATAGTCAATTAGTAACTTGTGGTCTCACAGTAATGTAGTCACTGGGCGACTTATGGTCTCGCAGTAATGGTGTCATGGTAACTTGCGGTGTCACGATAATTTGTGGTCCCACAGTAACTTTGCCACCTGATAACTTGCGGTCCCAAAGTAACTTCTGATCTCAAAGTAACTTACAGTCGCTGGGTAACTTGCCGGCTCGGAGTAACTTGGCGTCACCGGGTAACCTGCAGTCTTGCGGTAACTTATGTTCTCACCGTGAGTGTGTGTTGTTGCGCCTGACAAATTTATCACCTAATGGATGAGAGATTGTTACAATGACCCAGCTGACAAGTGCCAAGGTGATATTTTATTTATTTTTTAACACACTAGATGATGAGAGAGACTTGCTGCTTTGGGTTTGAAATGAATATAAAACACAAAAATCTCTCAAACATTGACTGGGAGTCCTGTGTGAGTAAATATGGGCATATACTGTACAACAAAGACTTGCCTCTCATTCGATGAGTAAATTTGATAGACAGAGCAGCAGTGACTGCATTTTGTCCAACATGTTTGTTTTGGCGTCTCGGACGCAGACTTTCTCCAGCATCATGGCACCCATCCGTCATCGTTTCTGAAACTCTGTTGTCCCTGTCAACATTACAAAGTGAACTTGGGGTTTTCAAAATCAAGGAACCTCACAGAACGTTTTCGAAAAGTTTCGTTTTTGGTGGCAAAAAATTGTTTTATTGTGGACAGAACGGCTGAACAGAGAAATAACTGTTTTCAAATGTAAACGTAGCCTTCCAGTCTCACTGTAATTTAGTCTCAGGGTAACTTCCAATTATAATCTGTAAGTGGGTGATAAACAAGGCCTTAAACACATTTACACATTTGATGAATCACTTTTATTTATTTTTATTCCTTGTTTAATTGCCTGTTGTGTTTATGCTTAAAAAAAAGACTTGCGGTATAGTTCAAGATTACACCAATGTATCATGCTCAGGAATACTGTTGTTAACAGTTGGCTTATTATTAAATTGGATTTAATACAATTGCCTTTGCACAGCACGGTGGTGTAGTGGTTAGCGCTGTCACCTCACAGCAAGAAGGTCCGGGTTCGAGCCCCGTGGCCGGCGAGGG
>JAODOF010000028.1:2146178-2156478 GCA_027576175.1 Sciades proops | reverse complement strand
TCTCGTAAGAGTTTGGTTGTTGTGTTGTAGTTGCGGCGTTCTCGTAATAGTTTGGTTGTTGTGTTTGTAGTTGCGGCGTTCTCGGAATAGTTTGGCTGTTGTGTTTTTAGTTGCGGCGTTCTCGTAATAGTTTGGTTGTGTTATTCGGTTGGCCGTCATATTCTTGGCTTTGCTGTTGCCTTTTCTGATTTGCAGTTGTGTTTTTGTTTCATTAATATGGTTTTCCCTGACAGGCCACTGTACCCAAAGGAAACACAATCAACTCCAGCTTATCAGTGTGTGTGTGGTCGGAATTCCACATTCTCACCTGTGGGGAAATAAAGGAGAAACTCTCCCATGGTGATGGTATCATGGTTGCTTTGTCATGCAACAAAAATGATGTGACGTTTACGATGTCTTGCTTGAAAAGAAATGCAGGTAGTTAAATATAAACACTGTAGTCTCGGGTTCAGATGGGTGAAGGTTCACATACTGTAATCATGTGTCCCATAATGAAGCAATGATGAATAAAATCCCATTCCATCAGCTGTTGTTTGTTTCTAAATGTCGTGACTATCCGAGTTAATCATGAGTTTATCGTTTTCTCTGATTTAAATCGAACCGTTGGCCGTGGAGGGGCCAGTCACCTCTGAATCTGCTCCAGCGCCTTTTCATGGAGGCTGAAATTGAATTTCGGTGAACCACAGTGTTAAAGGCTTGCTGTGTGATGTCCATTGTAAAGTCTGGATTCTCATACTTCATGAATAATACCACACTGCATGATGAAACACTGTCTTTTTTCATGATGAAACACCGTTTTACGGTTTCTGTCACATCTGGTTATGGTTTTTTGAAGCTGCTTTTTCCTGCTTTGATGGATGATGTGTGAACTTCATTAAATCCCAGAGTTTGTAGAATAAATCTTGAGGTCATGGAGGAATATGATCTATTTTTTAAATTAATTATTATTTTTATTTTTAAATAATACAAGTCTGATTCTGCAGCATGAAAGTTTGTTGGAAAGGAAATTCTTTGTTTAATTTCTCTTCCGATTCCTCAGAAGAGCAGACGTGAACTGTCGTGGTTTTCCCTGGCACTGCTCCCGAAGGTTATCTGGAATCAATTTTCTGAAACCTATGTTATTCCGTGGATGATGTCATGGTGAAAGCGTGCAGGCGAGCTCGCCGGAGTTCAGAGCATTGTAACTTTTGGCTCTGGAGCACATTTCCAAGCATTTAGCCCAACCTTATTTTTGATCCAAGCAGTGAAGTGTCACACATGGATCGGGTTAACTGCAGGATCAGATTGTGTTGAGAATAAAAAGGAAAGTGATTCTCCATTCCAGAACCTACAGTTTATCCGTTCTCTCAGTGCGAAGCTTTTCTGTTGGATTTGATCATGTCCATTAAAAGGCCTGTTGGAATAATAGCTCTCCATGGCAGCAGCTTGTTTCTCCACGAAGCCATCGATTACTGCTCTGAATGCATCACGAAGCTCATTATGCAGTGTAACTGTTGCTTCTCGGCGTTTGTGTAGTACGGATATCTGAGCTGTTTAGACTGGTTGGCATTCAGTCTGTAAATGAATATCAAGTGCAGTAATTGTACTGTCTTTCTCTCCATCTCTCTGTCTCTCTCTTCATGCAGCACTCAATGCCCTGACTGCAAATATATTTACTGCAGATATTTTCCATATTCTGGAATATCAAAGGAAATTGCCTTTGAATTGCAGGCTATTTCCTTCTTCCTCTTTTCTCAAGTGTTTGCGTGTCTGTTTTTGTTTTTTGGCTCCTCCAGCGTAGTGTTTATCATGTAGTTTCATTGCTAGTGCAATTTCCATCCACCTGTTTTCATGCCAGTTTTTAGTTTGCTTATAATGGAAACACCATAAATAACTAAAATCTAAATATTGCATAAAAGGTGGTTGTTAGACATGGCGGAGTTGAGTGGTTGGCAGGCACTATTTGGTCGCATCACCTTATAGCTCGGAGTCGGTACAGCAGTCAGAGGCAAGATGTGACTGTCAGCTCAAAGCGTGTTTAGAGCTATACATACATCAGCCTGGTAGGCAGGGGTCAAAACACACACTGGGTAGTCTGTAATTAGAACCAGGTAGCAGGCACAAGTCGAAATTTGTTACAGGGTTCTCAACGAAGGCCTGGGGAGCAAAGACGAGACTCGGAGAAGTAAAGGTAATTCAGAAAACATGTTAAACTTTGCACAAGCTATTTAACAGTTCTTCCACGAAATCGAGTCGTACGTGAGCTGATGGCCGACGAGGTGCGTAGCACCGAGTTGTCTATAATCCATGTACGATGTGTGAGTGGAATAACTGTTTTATTCTATTCACCTTCACTGGATTTTCAGAAACGGAGCATCTTTATTTGTGGCAAATTCGATAAACAAAAACTTTATGCAAATAGTCAGTATCATGTAAACAAACCGGCAAAATGACATTTTGTTCCTTTTTTCGTGTATTTTTTGGGGTTTTGTTTTCGAGTAGCTTTTATTCCATCCTCGGTTGGTTCAGCAACACGCTCCGCCGTTTTGTTTTTCTGTACTCACGGTATATGAGCTGATAGCCGAGTAGTAGAGTAGCCAATCAGAGCACGCGATTGCTCATATCCAGTCAATGTGGATAGAATGATTAATCACTGAAGGTGAAGTGAATATTGGTGAATCATAACTGAGACTTTGCCTCGGTTATTAGTCACCGATATTCACTGAGCCTGAGGTGGATAATTGTTTTAGTAAAATACACAGATGATTATTTAAAAAAAATCATATTAAAAAAATTATTTCAAACTTCAAAAGCGGTATGTAAATGTAATAACTTTGCGGCGCAGACTTGTGTCACTTCTCTACACCGAGTCACATAAGATACTTTGTTTTGAAATCGATAAAATAAATCACAACTCCACTTTACCTTTGAATAGTTTTAGACCAAACTTCGGAGCATCTTTAGTGCTTTTAAGGTGCAGCATTTTCTTTCATCATTTGTAATTCTTCCTCACTTACGGTGACGAAGTGATTAGATGCCATTTTGCTGAGTTGCTCGAGGTGATTATCGAGAAATAGACTATATTTCTCGATAATCAGAACATGCGATTTTCTATAATCACCCGCGTATTTATTCTAACAACAATTCTAGAAATAACCAATCAGAATGAGTTAACAAGAATAGGAAGCTGTGGCCATGTGAGGAAAGTGGTGTACAGAAAGGTAATGAAATTCTGGATAACGTAATTGATGTTTGCATCCCCATATTTAGGGGTGTATACTGTGTACTGCATGTTGAATGGCTGTTGTTGTACTTGTATTTGGCGAATGGAAGGATTGATGTTCTCTTTGACTGTCAAAGCTCGAGGTAACATTGTAGGCAAAATCACTAAAGGTTGCTTTCCTCTTGCATCATTATAGAAATATAATCCAAATGTGGTGGGTTGGAAAAACAGGAAATTTGGATCAACGGGCTTCATCGTGTCTTCTAAACTTCTGAAGCCTTGGCATTGCAACCAGTGTGTTATAATTTAACAAAAACTGCTCAGTCTCTTGTATGTGAATGTGAATTTTTTTTTTTTTATTTGCCTAATCCATTTGTCCTATTGAAATTAATCTCGACAATTGATTGATTTATTTTTCCCTGTGTCATTATCATCACCCTGTTTAACAACACATACTGTTTAATAAGAGGTTTTTCATTTTCCATTCAAACTAGAAAGTCTCGTCTTGGTTGTTCCAGTGTCCATCCTGGTTTGGCTGATGCTGAGAGCACCAAATACTGACATTATCCTGGCTCATGCCTCTAATAGCAAGTGACTTTACTGCTGGGAGTAAGGAAGCAAGCAGAGGGTCAATTGGGTCATTTCCTGCAGTGCTTCAAGGTTTTGCGTGACCCCCAATAGTTGATACAGGATGTTTTCTCCACCTCTGGCTCCAGGGGACAGGCAGAATCAGGGTGTTTGTAGCAGTGAAGGATTACCGTAGAGGACCGGTGGAGGCACAGAGCAGCAGGAGGGAGCTCCAGATGGAAATTGATGGCTTGGATTTTCAGAAGCCTGCAAACCCACACAGCCACATGGTCCCTGCTTTATAATGCTCCATTGCTTGCACTGGCATACTGGTAAACTCTTGACTTTGTCTGACTTTGTCGAATGCCCAGTTATTGCCCAGCTCCTGCCCGTTTATGCAAGAGCAGATTACCGTATGGTAATTCTCCCCAGAGAATCAAAGCCCTGCATCTCAGCATGTCTCTGTGCAATAGGCATGGCTGTGTGCGCCGAGTTCTTTAGATCCAATTGAATTATCTGCATCAGACTACTGGGAGTGAAGAAAGGCCTTTATTCTAAAGTGGGAATCCTGTAATGTATTTTGGATGAGCTTCTTTCATGGCTCTGATAGGTTTGCAGAAGCTGAAAAAACAGCAGAGAGTGAACTTTCCTCACTGCTCTCAGCCAGAACCCTGGAGCAAATGACTGACTGACTGACTTTGTGACTTACTGACTTTTTTGACCATATTGGTAAAAACCAATCATTAACCCCTGATGGATGAATTTGAGTCTGTTCAGTTTGTGTGAGCGCTCGAGTGATGAGTTGCCTGTGGCGAAAACTATTTGCAGGATTTCTCCACAGGTCCCACCCCTGATGTGCAAAATCATTTGGCTTCATTTAAGATTTCTATTTCTACTGCACCATTAGAAGCCTGCGATTAGGATTTGGTCAATTGCATTCATAGCTGTTAACCTCAAGGCAGACTTAATCTTCCTATAGTCCTTCACAATGGGACAAAAAAAGATACGTTTGGTAAATAGCATCTTAATGTTCACGAACTGGCTTCTAATTTGTCCTCCTGTCTCCACAGAAATTGAGAGTCTCTGTGCACAATGGGAACAGTACAAAAGTACCTCCAAATCATTTTGAACATTCATGACCACCTACTTGAGAGAAAATCTGCTCTGAGTGTAGAAAGTTGGCAGCCCTGTCATTACCCCCATCATCGCAACCAAGCATCCCTCATTCTTTCCCGTATTGGATCTTTTTCAACCTCTCTTCATGGTGTCGTGTTTCAGTAAGACTTTGAGCTGGGAAAATCATGGTGAGATTAAGCAGCTGTCTTGCACCTGACACGGATGATCATTCTGATCGCCATGAGGTTGCGATTTGATGGTGCGGGCAAATTCCAATATCCTGCTGAGAGGAACCTTTCCAACAGTGCCAGAAAATGGCTTTTGATGTTAGGATTTGACCGACTGGCCAGTGCCAACCGAGGATCTGACCTCGAAACATCTGATAATAACAGACCCCCAAGTAGAAGCAGTAGCCATGTTGTCCTGATCAGGCTTGGGTGAATCCGAGTTTTGTTCCAAAAACTCTGGGTGTGAGATGGGAATAAACCTTGAATGGGATGGTGGTTCATTAGAGGGCGCCATACACACACACTGACATACTTTGACACCTACATATAATTTAGCATAGCCAGTCCAGCTACTGGTGTTTTTGGGAAGTAGGAGGAAAACAATGAAACCTGGAGGAAATCCAGATGACCACGGGCAGGATCAAATCCGGAACTGTGGAGCTGCGATGCAGCCATGCTACCTGCTGCGCTGTCCAGGGAAAAAGAGAGTGAGATAAAGATAACTGAAGAGATGCAGATCCACAGGACACTAGTGACTGTGATGGGTTTGAGACATGGCAGACGCGTCGCATTGTGTTGTGTTCGGGGGTGTGATGTTTGGACGAGCACACTGAGCACCTACGGTCTCAGAACCCAAGAGTGATCCTGACCATTATGTCTCAAGTTTTCCTTTCTCTTTTTTGATCAGCCAGTGGTACATTGGTATTTACTGATGGCTTGATTGACGCAATCTGCCGCTGAGAGCCAGCGATGTGGTGATATGTATGGAGTGAAATATCTTCTCTTTGATCATTCTAAACAAATTAGACACACACAAATATCAAGATGGTGTTTGTCTCTTTGCTAGTGGCCTTCAATAAATCTCTATGCTTAAAATAAATATAGGACCTTTTTTATTTTGCTGCATCACCTCGCAGTTCTCCAAAGGCAACGTTCAGAATAAAAAATAAAAAAAAACAAGCTGCTGTTGTTGTTGACGTTTGAAAGGCATGAAATGAACTGACCTGGACTGTTTGTCATTTCTCTTTTTCTTGGCCATTGATGCGAGAGACTTGTTCTGCTGCAGCTGATCGACTATGTGATTGTCATTGTGAGGAATCGAGAGGCAAAGTTTCACCCCACTGCGTCATCTTTTCTAGAGTTTGAATCAGAATCTTCATCAACAGCTCGCCTGGATAAATTCAGACAGACACTTCAAGGTGTGTTCACATTTCTTCGTCCCTTTGGTGAATCCAAATGAGAGCGAAGTTGATTGTATTTAATTTGTTTGCCACTTGATTTGTAATTAAGTGAGACCAATAAGAACAACAAATGGCTGAGGGATGAAAATGTACTCGTAAAACAAAAGGAGAAATATTGAAAAAGGAACAAACCTTTCTGAAGTGTGCATAGAAATCACAGAAATCCCCCAAGCGTAGAAATTCCAGAGTTGCACTCAATTTATTACAAGAGTTTTATTCTATCCACATTCACTGGATATAAGCGATCGTGGGCTCTGATTGGCTGCTCTACTACTAGGATATCAGCTCATCTACCGTGAGTAGAGAAAAACAAATTGGCGGAGCCTGTTGCTGAACCAACCGAGGACGAAATAAAAACTCTCCTTGAAAACAAAACCTCAAAAAATAAAAAAAAAGGAACAAAATATGGAATGAAAATATTTGATGGTCAGAACATATCTATTTTTTTGTCAAAAATTATCGCATTTTTCACAAATTGCTCCTGTCATTTCGCTGGTTTGTTTACATTCTAAACGTAAATGATTTTGTCGGATGTTTTGTATGAAGTTTTTATTGATTGAATTTGCAAAAGATAAAAATAAAAATGCTCCGTTTCTCAAAATCCAGTGAATGTGGATAGAATAAAACAGTTATTCCACTCAATCTCAGTGCTACACACCTCGTCAGCTATCAGCTCATTTACTACTCGATTTTGTGGAATAACTTAAATATTTTATAATCATTTACATTTTGTATTCATGGGCAATCATGCTTTTAAAAGTTGTCGACACACACACACACACACTAACCTACATATACACCTCACTTAATTGTATAAGACATGGTGGGCGTGGTGTAGAACATACACAATGATGATTTATAACATTCTGACTGACAATTTCAGTAAAAACAAACAGACAGAGACAAAACGTACACCATCATTTCCATCATGGCACGTTTTCAGGGAAAAAAAAAACTGCAAATTATTGATATTAAAACTGTTTTCCAAATTTAGAATTAAATTTTTCATTAGTGCTAGAAAATATGTAAGTAACTTTAAAAATAACTATGAACCTGCAAAAACTGAATTTCTGATGATGGAAAACAGCTCATGGCATTTTGCAATGGCGAGTTAAAAAGTGAGTTAGTTTATGAAGTCATAGGATTTGTTCTGCGGTATGATGAGGTCATCATCGTCATGGCAATTAAAACAATCAAACATAATGAGTTCTATTCTATTATCTCCAAAATAATGGACATAAACTGTGACGTGGTGAAAATTACTTTTTTTTTTTTAAATGATGCTTGAGAAAAATGGGATAACAACAACAACAACAACAATAATAATAATAATCCTCAGTCATGCAAATGAGCCCATGATCATACGGTGTTACAGGGCAAATTAATGAAACTAGGAAGAACATTAAGTGTGTTTTGAGAGGATCCATTTATTAAAAGATGACAGGGCCAAAAGTGTCAGGAGTTGAAAAAACACCCAATAACTATAACAGGTCCACTCTCTCACTCATGGGATTTTAACCCACAACCTTGTGATTATTAGAACACAGAGAGAGCAGCATTAAAGCCACAGTTACTGATATTAATAACTAATCCTCCATCTTCCTCAAAATGGAGTCAGCAGAGCCACAGGAGTCCAAGAAGCACAGCCATCATTTTTATTTTATTACATGAAATAATAATCCACCATGATCTGTGGGTTATGTCTTTGGAAAGCTCCGGAATTAAAAAAAAAATTTGCTCAGAGCTCCAATTATTAAATTATTATTTTTTTAAAAACAGAGTATTTTTCATACTTGTTTCTGTAATGACTCTGATGGTTAACTTATTGGAGTCTGTTCTTAAAATAAATCTGTGCTGTTCTCTGGATGAGATCTGTGACATTTACTTCACAGTTAAAGCAGTTCCTGTTTCTGAAAGGTCTGAGAACTGCAGCCTGAAAGCAAGTTTCATCCTTCAAACAGCAGCGTCGCTCTGAAATGCCGTCCTGATCATTTCCTGTTGGTTCATTGAGAAACAGGAAGTCTGATCCTCCAGGCTTGCACCAGATCTAAGCACGTCCTGATCATCAGATAAATGACTAATACACACATACAATCATGCTAATATCATTATTGTGGCTGTTTCAAAATATCCTCACTTCCTTTGGGGAATATTCAGAACAAAGGAGTGTGTTCAGGCATCCGAGACAGAGACAAGGACAAATCTGAAGGAGTGTCATATGAATCCTTCAGTCATGCCGACTGAGAAACAAGTTTACAAAATGTAAGAAAGCAAGAAATCTTATCGATGAGGATATTATTGTGTTTCTGCAAATATCTCCAAAGCCCCAAATTGGAAAGAGGCAAATAACAAAAAATAAAATTCACGTGAAAAAAATAATAAAAGGTAGTAGAAATAAAGTAAGCAAAGAAGAAGTAGTTAAAGTACCCAAGCAAGCAAGACAGGAAAGAAATAAACATCTGGTTTCTTTATGAAAATCGAGAACTTCTGAACGCAGCACTGAACACAATGGATCCTGTTCATGATTCACAAGCCTCGTTTTTACATTTGTGTCACTAACCTACTTTATTAATCAGGTTTTAACCCTGAAATAGGATTTTTTCCAGACATAAAAAAATTCCAGTGATTTGGAACACAGCCTTATCATACGATTAGGCAATGCACTGTGGGGTTTGGACTCTCTGTGTGTGTGTGTGTGTGTGTGTGTGTCTCTAGCATGTGATGTTTTTGAGCCACAAGAGATTCTAACTATCTTCTACAAGTATGAAAGGAAGTTAAAGAGGAAAAGACAAAACAGGAACTCTTCCCTGACCTGCTTCTGATTTTTGAGGCTCTGAACTGATTATCTCCTGTTTTTTCTTGGTCATATACCAAAGGGGGGGAAATAATAATAATAATAATAACAATAATAATAATAATAATAATAATGCACAAGGTGTACACATGCATTAGACTGAATCCAGGCTGTAAATTAATGATAAGGGGTTTGATACTGTGTGTGTGTGTTAAACATGAACCCAATGCTGAGTTTCTGAACAGTACCAGCTCTTTGTTCATGCTCTAAAAACAGAGCATTTATGTTATAAATCAACTTCAGAAGTTAAGAATGACTCAATCTGTATTCCTATCAGGACTAATGGCCTCCACATGAAGTGAAAGTCCTGTGATGGTGCACTATTTTTATCAATAACAAACCATATCACGAGTAATGTGTGTTAAAAAAAAAAATACGTATATAAACATACATTATGCAATACTAATTCAGATTTTATGGCCACTTACAAAATGTCAGTCACACCTCTGTATTATAAATAATAGGTAATGTCAGTAAATAAGGCTTACTTACTGTCCAGCAACTTGAGTCCCTAAATAATAATAATAATATTAATAATAACTCTCCTTTTCCTTAAAAAAACACACAAATCCTCGTTGTCGTCTTACTGCACAGCCACTCACTTGGAAACAAAATCTACTTTTAATCCCAGCAACATAAAAGCAAACGTTATAGCTGTGTCATTGCCAAAACGTCGAAAATCTTCCTTTGTGCTGTCTGTGTGTTTACTCCGTCTTCTTCAACTAGGCCAGCCGAGAGGCGCAGGTCTCGCGATATCTCCCCTCTACACAACCACAACTCCAATACACACTAAATCTCGCGAGATCCTGTTTCTCAGCCTGGAATCAGCTGATACAGGAGTTCGAGATCTCGCGAGATCGTACAACTAGTACAGTCAGCCTTTAAATCTCGCGAGAAGTGTGGTACACACACACACACACACACACACATATAAAAGTGTAATTATAATTGTAATTAATTTTTTAAAGAAATTTAGTGTCTAATAGTTTAAGTTAAAATCTGTAGCTCTATCTACTGATTTCTCTATTTCTATTCAGCTTTCTTTCCTAAACTACTCAAATGATGCAGACTTTATTATATATATAAATAAAAC
>JAODOF010000028.1:1877558-1888021 GCA_027576175.1 Sciades proops | reverse complement strand
AAGAACACATTGGGTTCCACTCCTGCAGCCAAGAACAGGGATCTTAGAACCAACAACAAGTTCCTATTAAAGTGGCCAGAGAGTGTATGTGCATTGTCCAACAAGTCACACTAATGTACCAAACATTTTTAGCTTGGTAATGTTTGTACTTGCTTCAAAATAATGGTTTAGTGTCCTTTATTGATGGAGTCCAGGCAGCTTGTTTGCTTGTTTTGGCCTGGTCGCATTGCCACAGTTCAATGCTGTATTGTTTCCGGGTCAGAAACCTCATAATTTTCTTTCTGTGCAGCTTTTTATTTGTCTGATCACTTCCACGACACCAATGGTAATTTCTATGACAGAAATTTTTATGCCACCAACAAAGCTAGTATTAATTAAGCTAGAGGATTTGAGCTGTGGCAGTCCACCCTGAAACCATAGATGCTCTTCCATTAACTGAAAACACCCACATGGATTAAAGTATGCTATTCACCTTTTCAGTGATTCAGAAACTGAGTAACTGTTTGCTAAATTGCGCTAGCTTGCATTATCTAGCTGTGCTAGTCTTACAGCAAAGGGCTGTCACCACACTATGTTACCGAAACATACAACCCCGATTCCAAAAAAAATTTGGACACTGTGTAAAATGTAAATTAAAACTAGAATGCAATGATTTGCAAATCCTTTTTGATCTATATTCAGTTTAATACAACACTAAAGACAAGATATTTAAAGTTCAAACTGAAACTTTTTTGGTAAATATATCTCCTTTTCTTTTAATAACACTCAGTCAGCGTTTGGGAACTGAGGACACTAATTGTTGAAGTTTTGAAAGTTAAATTCTTTCCCATTCTTCCTTGATATACAAATTCAGTTGTTCAACAGTCCGGGGTCTCTGTTCTCATATTTTACGCTTCATAATGCGCCACACATTTTCAATGGGAGGCAGGCAGGCCAGTTTAGCACCTGCACTCTTTTACTATGAAGCTACACTGTTGTAGAATGTCCAGAATACAGCTTGACATCATCTTGCTGGAATAAGCAGGGACGGCCCTGAAAAAGACGTCGTCTGAATGGCAGCATGTTGCTCCAAAACCTGTATGTACCTTTCAGCATTAATGGTGCCTTCACAGATGTGCAAGTTCCCCATGCCTTGGGTACTAACACACACCCATACCATCACAGATGCTGGCTTTTGAACTTTGTCCTGGTCACAATCTGGATGGTCCTTTTCCTCTTTAGCCTGGAGGACACAACGTCCATGATTTCCAAAAATAATTTGAAATGTGGACTCATCAGACCTCAGCACACTTTTCCACTTTGTGTCAGTCGATCTCAGATGAGCTCAGGCCCAGAGAATTTAGTGGCATTTTTGGATAGTGTTGATCTATGGCTTTCGCTTTGCATGGTACTGTAGATGCAGAAATGAACTGTGTTTAACGATAAGGATTTTCCGAAGGGTTCCCGAGCTCATGCAGGAATGTCTTTTATACACTAATGTCATTTTTAATGCAGTGCTGCCTGAGGGATTGAAGGTCATGAGTGTTCAAAGTTGGTTTTTGGCCTTGCCCCTTATGTGCAGAGATTCCTCTGGATTCTCTGAATCTGTTGATGATGATATGGATTGCAGATGGTGAAATCCTGAAATTCTTTGCAATTGTATATTGAGATGTTATTCTTAAGGTACTGAATCTCGCCCCATCCTTGCTTGTGAACAGCTGAGCCTTTCAAGGATTTCCCTTTCATACCCAATTCATGATATTATCACCTGTTACAAATGAACCTGTTTACCTGTAGAATGTTCCAAACAGGTGTTTTTTGAGCTTCCACAACTTTCCCAGTCTTTTGTTACCCCCGTCCCAGCTTTTTTGGAACATCAAATTCAGAATGAGTGTATATTTACCAAATAAATAAAGTTTCAGTCTGAACATTAAATATCTTGTCTTTGTACTGTACTCAATTGAATAGAGGTTGAAAAGGCTTTGCAAACCATCACATTCTGATTTTATTTATGTTTTACACAGCATCCCAACTTTTTTTTGGAATTGGGGTTGTAAAAATTTAGCTCGAGTCACTCCAGAAAACAAAGTGCTTTCGAAGGTAAAATGTTATTGTTACAGTCGCTCAACATCACCTAAAGAGCTCACTAGCTCAACACTGTAATGTCATGATCAGACTTGGCGATATCTTTGTGTTTCATGATGGTCACTGTGTCTGATTAGGCATTCATAGTGCCATAAATTCTTGCCGTGTCTTGGTCGCTAGGCTGGCAACTTGACAAGCTTGACCCCAACCAATCATTGTTCAGATCCTTTCATGTCATCAGGGAGGAGGGTCAAGAAATTGTCAATCATGACTGTCAAGGAACGTTTAGTAGGAATTGTCAAACTAGGATAGAAATAAACATTTCTGCCATGCTAGACTTTCATTGGAGAGCCATGGGGTGTCCTTGACGCCACATTACTGATGTTCTGTGATGTCACACTACAATGTCCATTTGTCATCCCAAAGTAATGTCAAAATCGGGTTGAGTTCATTTCATCTAATTCTGGCATAAACTGATAGAACAGTACACATACCATAAAGACCCCAATAAATTATTTTAGTCAGGTTACCTGCCTGAACTGATAATTGTATCATCAGTTTTTCTTTGGCTAACCAGACACAAGGTACGCCACCACACTTGCCTGGGCGGTTGGGCACCTTGTTCGAGGGCATGTCGGCCAGTCCTGCTGGTCCAGGGAATTGAACCAGCAACCTTTTGATCCCAAAGCTGTTTCTGTAACCATTAGGCCATGCCCCTCCCAATAAATAGGGCTAATAAAGTCAGATGCTATTGCTTTTTGATGTATGTAATAAAGTAGTAGTACTCACAACTGGGCAACAAAAGTGTCTTATCATCTGGAAAATACGGTAATATTTTGTACACAGTTAACATATATTTGATTTTATTGCAAGTTTCCCATTTTTCATGATAAATTAGATGTCATAAGAATAAACCCAGTGTCTTTCATTTCTGTGTAAAATCTTCATTTGTGATTGAACTGCACTAACTCTGCAGCTCTTTAACAATGCAATAATGTACAGAACGTTCGATATTGATATTCTCCGTAGTGTATTTAATGTTTACCGAAAAGGTTGCAATACTTGTTGTACTTTATGGAGTGGAGGAGGTGCTAAAAGACATTGAAACATTTTATTTGTATTTTTAAAAGAAATTCTCAGAAAGAGAAACCCCTCATTCGCAGAGCAGAGAATTCTTTATTTCAGAGATCGTATGTATGTATGTGTGTATGTATGAGAGGATGTACAAAACAATATTTCCTTTTCAATAAAAATTAATATATTTCAATGATTTTCTTCCCAAATGATACTGTACAGTACTTTTTCCGTGAACATAAAACACATATTTGAATTAACTTTTTTTTGAGATAAGTTTCTAATAGAAAGCAGCTTTTAAAAGAAAGAGCATGCTTGATTTAAAAAACAAAAACGCAGTAATTAGTATGATGTGAAATGTACAGTATTTATTTTCAGAAACTTTTTTATGATACTGATTTTTTTTTTCTTCTTGATTCTGTGGAGTTTGATGTGCGGTGGATGTTTTGTGCTTTACCTTGTGTTTCTTTTATTAAAGGTCTCCAGGTTCGTCCTTCTTATGTGGAATTATTGGATTGTGTTCTAGTGTATGTGGGGTTAAATCATGCTCTGAGGCATGAACAATGTAAAATCTGGTATGAAAGCACAGAACCCTATGGATGTGTTACAGCTGTGTAGGTTAAAGTCAGAAAGTTTGACTTTTTAAACTTTAATGTTGTGCCAAATTATTATAGCCGATGTATAAGAGGTATTCATTCAGTTAAATAAAATTCCTTGCTTATAAAGATCCAGATAATCAACTAACAGCTTACCTTTTAATCAACATGTACTTCTCAGCCTTGTCGCGTTGGTCACCTGCCAATTTCCCACCAACCTCACCTTGTTATCCAGATGGTGAAGGCTAACTCGCACATGGTTCCTCTGTGGCACATGAAGCCAGCCAGCCAGCCACATCTTTCCGAACTGCTGTTCATGCTGCGTAACACACTCGGTGCGGAAAGTGCTGTCTGCCCTCTTCCACATACATGAGCTCATAGATGACCGTGTTGGCGAGTGTCACTCTGAATGGCAGGATCCTTCCCACGCATCCCATCCAGACAGCACAGACAATTTTGCTCCCTTGGGTCTCGACATCAGCAGGCTTCAGACTTCCAATCTCCTGATGATGGGGCAAACGCACTGCAATCACTAATCAGACCAGAGAGTGTAAATGAAATCTCTTTTTTTGATAAATAATTTACATAAACCCATGTGATTGGCTGCAATTTAGGATTAACTACAGAAGCCACAATGATTCATGTTAGGAAAAGCTGGATGAGAAAAATCATGAAACTAAAGCCATTTCTCATACACTGTTCTGTACAAAGGCATAATGGGGCCATTGTACTGTAGATTAAAAAAAAAAAAAAATTAGAGCCAAGGTGGGGGGTGTAATACTCTGAGGAAAAAAAAAAAAACTCAATCACGTGCTTCCTGGCTGTAGTGCATTGTGGGAAATGGAGTGGAAAATCTCTTAGCACTTTATTCTTTTATATTGCACAATCAAGGTGGAAATACTTCGTTTCCTGTAACTCACGGCTCAGCCGTGGCACCTATAGTGTGATGACGTTGATCCAGCCTTGCAAAGTGAAGCAGTTCCTAGAGAAAAAGTTATTTCCTTGTAAATTTGTGACTTTTTGAATTTCTGAGGGTTTTTTTTATTTTTCTTTTTGAATTTATGACTTTATAATCTCTGAGAATATGAGTTTTTTCTCATAAATGTAAGACCTTAATCTCAGAAACTCAGATTTTTTTTTCCTGAAATATTTCCCAGCGCCATGGTTTGTTTGTTTGTTAATCAAACAAACAAACAAACCTGCAATAGCCCTAACACACCATTGTAGTTCTGTTACCATATTTTTATGAAACACTTTGCTGGGTCCCCTGTTATAATCTATAAACAGTATGATAGTGTAATTAAATCACAACAGCTTGATGTATGTAAGACATTATCGAGAAAATGCTAGATTTTTTTTTTATCCAAGTTTCTCAAAGAACGAACCAGTCAAAATTGGTGAAAAACTGTTTCTACATTGTTCAGATAAACTACTTACAGATAAATAGTGCATACTGAGAAATATTCTCTCCAAAGACAGTTTTATCCGAAGCGAGTCCCAGTTAAACAGGATATAAATGTTGTGTATCAGTAGCAGCTTGGCTGAAACAGGACTTCAACTCACAACTTGTTGATCAGGAGCTGATCACCGTTGTCTTCAGTGGAAATATTAACAGTCGAGGCTCAGCAGAGAGGACATGTGGCATGTAATTGGACACTTTTTAGACACCTTTCTAAAGAATGTTTTCCCTCAGTGTTTAATGCCAAGACACCGTACGCAAAGACTTATAATGACAACATACTATCTGATCCCGCCCACTGAGGTTTGATTGACGGGTGAGCTTACTGCGAAACGAAGTCTGTGAAACGTTACATCACTCACTCTGAAACCACGAGGTTAAACAGTTATCATGCTGTGAACGAGTTTCGTACGATTTCACACCCAAACAATAGAAATTTGTCTTACTGAACGTGACGGCACACCCTCAATCCAACAGCACATCACAGCAGGTTCCAGTCCTGTGAGCCACGAACAGGAGTCTGAGGCTACAGTGGGCACGGAGTCACCCAGATTGGACAAAGGTTGGAAAAACATCACCTGGTCTTTTTCAAATAAATCACTGAGGTCACATTTTTTGACGTGAAAGGAAGAAATGGAGGAAAGAAGGATAAAGAAATGGAGATGAAAGAAAGAAAGAGAGGGAAGACAGGCAAAGAAAAGAAGGAAGAAAGAAAGAAATGGAGGGAAGAAAGAATGAAAAGGAAATGGAGGGAAGAAAGACAAAAATGGAGGGAAGACAGAAAAGAAATGGAAGATAGAAATGGAGGGAAGAATGAAAGAGAGAAAATGAAGGAAGAAAGAATAATATTCACATCAGTCACTGAGGTCACGTTTTCTGCCATGTTGCGGAAAGGAAAAGAGAGCTTGTGCTTTTCTTGCAGTATAAAGACTCTCCAGGACGCTGGGTTTCCTGTCGTCTCTGTCCAAAAAACAAAAATGAACAACAAATGGTGGCCAAGTTTAAACCTTAAGCTCTAAATAACTACTAACGTTTCAATATAATTTTACACAAATTTTACATTCACTTTTTTTATTGCTCTCAGTGAGAACAGCTGCAATGAGACAACGCTCTGCTGTTTAGCCCCGACACGCCGGAGTCACTACACTCCGACAACAATGCTTCTTCAGTGGTTCCTTACAGGTTCTTTGATTGACTGTCCCTCATCCATTCTTGACTGAAGCCAAGAGGAAAGAGTGTTTTAGTCTCGGAAAGATTTCTGAACTGGACTCTGGTCCTCAAGGAAGCACTGGACAGCGTTAAATCAGAAAGCTCAGATTAGAGAAGAATAAAACCGAGACGTTAATACGGTGAAGCAACCTGGGCTTCAAGAACGCCTCGGCAGAGCCACAGGCTGATCGCCTCCATACCACGCCACACTGGTGCAGTAATCATGGGAAAGGAGCCCCAACCAAGTACTGAGGCAAGAAAGAAGGAATTAAAAAGAAAGGAAGGAATGAAAAAGAAAGAAAGAAGGAAAGCAAGAAAGAAATGAAAAATGAAAGAAAAAGAGAAAAAGAAAGGAAGAAAGAAAGAAGGATGGAAGGAAGAAAGAAAGAAAAAGAAATGAAAATGAAAGAAAGATGGAAGAAAAAGGAATGAAGGAAAGAAATGAAGAAAGAAATGGAAGGAAGAAAGAAATTGCAGAAAGAAAGAAATTGAAGAAAATGTAAGAATGAAAAAAGAAAGGAAAGAAAGAAAGAATTCAAAGCACTGTGATTTATCTTTTTTATTCCTTTTTTTAAAAGCAATTCCATAAACTGTGTTCTCTCCTTTTCCGAAGTGAAATCCCGCAGCACTGAGATGGCAGATGGACGTTTTTGGGTTTAAAACAGTTTTCATTTTAACGTCAGCACTGAGGAATAAACCTGGACTGAATAAAAGAATGTTTAATTAATCCCTGATTTTTAATCCCTACATTTTGTTGTTGTTGTTTGAGCTGAAGCTCTTTTCGGTTCCCTTCTGAATCCGAACACTGCTTTTCACTTCCGTATTGAAACGAAGGAAACACTTTTTGTGCAAGGCTTTTTCCTGCTTTGTAGCTCGTGATGTTTCCTGTAAATGTTTAGTCATGCCGTTGGTCAGCATCAGCTTGAAAACGACGCTGAGCTGCGAGCCGAACTCCATCTGCTGAGCCTGAAATGATCAATCTGACAGCTTGTCAAGTTCACAGTGAATTCTGCTTTATTATCTCTGTACAGTTCTATAAACAGCAGGAAGTGAAGCGAGGCACTGGAGCTGTGGACTGGAACTGGTTACAGTTCTGTGCTGTGAAGAGGAGAAGGTTGTGAGTTCAGATCCCAACAGTGGTAGACACACTTCAGGAGAACATCTTCAAATAGTCTCACTCTTTTCCTTCTGTCTCTCCATTTCTGTTGTTCTCCTATCTCTCTCTCTGTGTAATTCTGTCTTCCTCTCTCTCTCTCTCATTCTAACTTTTCTTTCTCTGTCTCTCTCACTCTCTGTCTCTCCATCTGTCATTCTATCTGTCTATCTCTCTCTCTCTCTCCCAGTAATTCTCTGTCTTCCTGTCTCTCATTCTAACTTTCTCTCTCATATTCATTCTCATTCTCTTTCTCCCTCAGTCTCTTGTTCTTACTCATTCTGTCTCTCTTTGTCTCTCTCTCTCTGTTCAGTTCAGTCTAATTCAACTGGCATGAATGTTAGTCACATTACCACCAAAGCAAGTAAATAAATCAACAGACTGTCACAGTCTTACACACACACACACACACAATTGGACAACATTTACAAAAATAAACACAGATCAAACAAACAAACAAACAAACAAATCAGTAAACAGGCAAACTGAAATATTGAAACTAGGCGTGACCTGAATAAGTTCAGGACTTTTGGTGTCTCACTCGGTGTCTTACTGTCCCTCAGCTTGTGACGTGCTGTCACATATTTTGCAGTGAAAGCTGCGTGCAGTGCGTCTCCCTGAATAATCCGCAATTACTCATCGTCTGTTAATTCTCTGAAATTTCGAATTTTATTCTAGTTTTCATTTGTGTTCATATTTATCACAGTAGAGGAGGAAGTGCAGCTCTGTCTCGAGCTCGCCGCTCGTACCGTGAGCACACTGTTCTCAGGGCCTCGGGTTCTCCCGTATCAGCGCTTCTTCACAGCAAGATTGTACTTGCTCAGCCTGTACCTGCTCAGGCTCTGGCTCTGTTCATCATCTCTGCTTCGTGCCCGATAGCACAGTAATCCAGCCTGGGTTTGGGTCTGACTGACTCCAGATACACTCTTCTCATCCACTCAGTCATTTGGCTGACTCTGAGACTTTAGTGAGCGGTGCTGGTGTGAGACTGCTGTGTGTTAGTGATTAGTGAGTCTCAGGACCAGCTAACAGAAGGGATTCTTCCCAGCAGCCAATCAGAAGCGCAGGAAAAAGTCATAGACAAAGTTATTTCTGCAGCTGACCTCATTGCACATGTCTTTGCAGGAGGTTCCCTTTCAGATCGCATCATTTGGGGGAGGAGAATATTTAAATTAATCACACAACATGGTTTAATCAGGTTTCCGGTCGTCAGTTTCCTGCTGATTGTGGTGAGACGTTGAGAGAGAGACACTGTTCGTGTCCGCCAGCACACACAGCAGAGATTGAACACACACAGATTTTAATCGAATTTTGTTTGCTCAGATGAAGCTAATATTTTCTCTTCAGAATATATTTAATTTCTGCACTTGTGAAATGAGACATAAAAAGAAAGCACATGGTAGAAGAGAGAGAATTTTCTCCACTCGTGTTAATGCCAGAGAAAGACATTATCAGAACATATCGATCACCAAGGCACGTTGTTCCGTACCTGTTGGTGACCCGAGGCGAATTTGCGCTGCTCTTGGTAGACTGTGAAAAATGAACTGAGTGTGTCTGTGTACATTGTTACACTGTCAGAATTAGGGGTACAGGACAAATTTACTTCTGTCCCCCAATGTACAAGCTACACTAATGTACCCTCTAGGGCTTATTGTTGGAGAAGCCATGGCCTAATATAGTCCCTAATACAGAAGCAGCTTTGGGACTAAAAGGTCACTGGATTGAGTCCCTGGACCAGCAGGAATGGCTGAAGTGCCCTTGAGCAAGGCACCTAACCCCCAACTGTTCCCCAGGCTGCTCTGGGTATGGTGTACGTTGCTCTGGATAAGAGCATCTG
Organism: Sciades proops; assembly: GCA_027576175.1. Taxonomy (NCBI): domain Eukaryota; kingdom Metazoa; phylum Chordata; class Actinopteri; order Siluriformes; family Ariidae; genus Sciades; species Sciades proops. The sequence continues at coordinate 1,878,629 of JAODOF010000028.1, read as the reverse complement.
CTAAATGCTGGACAAACCTCGAACTGGACCAACTACCTGACCACCATTGTTTGTGAGGCTCCAAAAGTGTGGAACTGGAACAGTCCTATCATCTTTCCTCTTCACTGATGTCTACACATGAGAGTTTCAGTACAACACCAGCTCATGCACCTGAAGAAGTTCATGCTCATGCCACAATGGACTGAACCATCCTACAGAGGGTTGGTGGAGGACTTTGAAATGTGATGCAGGGAAAACAAATGCAGCTTAACATCAGAAGACAGGTACTGATTGTGGATGTGAAAGGGAGTAGGTGGAGATGGTGTAGATTTACAGGCACCTGGGAGTCTACCTGAACTACGGTTTGGACTGGACAGACATCAATACACTGTGCAGTAAAGGCCAGAGCAGACGTTTCTCCCTATAGAGGTTTAGGTTCTTAAATGTGTGCAGCAGACTACTAGGGTTGTTCTGTCAGTTTGTTGTGGCCAGCATTCTTTTCTATGATGTAGTCTGCTGGGGAGCAGTATCACCACAGGAGACACCAAGTACCTCCATTAGCTGATCAAGAAAATTAATTCAATAACAGGACTAACTCTGGATTCACTGGAAACAATAATGGAGAAGAGGATGGCAGCAAAGCTGGAGATCATCATGAACAGTTCTGCCAATCTGCCATATCTACAAATATGCTATTGTTATTTGTTATATAACTAGGTGGTAAGGAAAGTGAAATAAATTTAAATTAGGGATAAAACTATACAAAAGACCCTGCCTACTAGTTTGAAAAAAATAAACCATATATCAAGGATAGCTAATTAGATGTCAAATACAAATTACAACCAATATTTTACTGAAAATCTGGGTGCTCTGACTGATAAAGAGCTAGACTCTCATTACATTCTGCACTGAGATTATAATTAAAGATAAAAGCTGACAGGACCTGATGTTAACAAGTACAGCTAGCCTCTGCAAAAACATTTTAATACTGAGCAAATTTAACAAGCAAGCCACTAGTAATACAACCCCAATTCCAAAAAAGTTGGGACAAAGTACAAATTGTAAATAAAAACGGAATGCAATAATTTACAA
>JAODOF010000028.1:1498829-1514700 GCA_027576175.1 Sciades proops | reverse complement strand
GAAGAAAGTTATCGCCAAAAAAAAAAAGATTTTGACCTTTTCGGTGACCTTACCCGATTACCCCCAAAACTGAATCAGGTAATCTACGGATCATTGCCCACCTACCCTGAAAATTTGAAGTCAATCGATGCAACCGTCTAGACGTTCGATTGTTAATAAACAGACACACAAACAAACAAACAGACAAACAAACCGCACTGATTACAATACCACACTCCACTTACTCCATCACGGGTGATGTAACAAGTCCTGTACAAAGACAAAAGAAGAGGAAAATGCATTTTTAAGCTTATGTGCATGACTGAGTTTATTGCCTACACATAGCATTACAGATGTATTCGAGTGGCAAAGTACAATGAGAATACAAAAACCCAATTCTCAGCCATCTAACGCACGTAACAGCTTTGCTTTGCCAACAAGCAATTCCACTAACAGGGAAAATTACACAGGATTTACTGGCAAAATGTGGTCATGTTTCAGCTTCTGACTCTCAGTTATTTGTATTTTCTGGCAAAGAGAATAAATTACTGTTATTGCAACCAAAATACTTGAGAAAATTAAGCATGAATTCCACACTTCACTGTTTGCGCAGACAGATTTGGTAGTGCTTCAAATGGCAAAACATTTGCCTGAAATATTTTATTTTCAAATCAACAAAAACAATCAGCTTTCAGAAATCCAAATACTTCTCATGGCTGCCCACGAAAGCTCTCACACAATGCAACTTCGCACGAGGTTAAATCTCAAGCCCATTCTAACTGTTCAAAGAAGGCTGGGAGAATTCTTTACCACTGGAGCCCACAGAAGCAGCCTTGGGCCCAAAGGGTCGCTGGTTCAATTCCTGGGACTGGCAGGAAAAAGGTGAGGGTAGTTGAGTGAACAAACCGCACTTTCCCTTCCCTTGAGCAAGGCACCTAAGCCCCAACTGTTCCCCGGGTGCTGTAGCATAGCTGTCCACTACTCTAGGTATGTGTGTGTGCTCATTACTCACTTGTGTGTGCATGTGTGTGTTCACTGCTAAAGATGGGTTAAATGCAGAGGAGGAATTTCACTGTGCTTGAGTCTGTGCTTGAGATAAATAAAGTCTTCTTCTTTCTCATAGACCTGACGATCACCTGGTTCTGCAAAGACAAAGAGATCAAACAGTCAAACTTCTTCAGAATGTCTCAGTTTGATGACAGCTGTCAGCTGGAGATCGCCAGAGTTTTCCCCGAGGATGAGGGAGAGTACACCTGTGTTGCTCGCAATTCTGCTGGAATGGTTTCTTGCTCCGCAGTACTTAAACTGGAGGGTGAGTTTAACACTCTCTTCTTAATAGCATCTTTGTTTGATTGCAGTCAAGCATCTGCTACTGAATGCAATGGGAATTCTAAGTCACAACTATTCGCATTTGCAAACGTTACTGGTACATTGGTTGACGTTATTTAGTTCTGGTCATTTAGCTATAGCACACATGTTGGATCTGTACTGGACACATTTCTCAAGACCTGAGAAATCTTAATTTTGTAAAAATGTTTGGTATGTATGATGGCTGAAGACAAATCAATGCCTCCTCACAGGGAAAACACAAATCATTGACATAACATCTCAGGAATCTCAATGGCATGCCTCGTCCAGTCTCTCTACAAGCATTAAGAGTGTAAAGAAGGAACCGGTTGGTCAGAAGCCCATTTTTATTCAACCTCTTGTAAGCTGCACTGTGCCTCATGGGGAAGTGGCCAGATTTTATGCTCATGTCTTTGGCATCCCAAAACCAGAGATAAGTTGGTTTCATGGCCAGGAACCTGTAAAGTCAAGCAAAAATGTTGTCTTTCATTTTGATGAAATGACAAGCACTGCTACATTAATCATAGTTGATGCTTTCTCTGAGCATGCTGGACAGTACACTTGCAAAGCAACCAGTTCCGCTGGAGAGGCTGTTTGCACAGCAACCCTTACAGTGTCCACAGAAGGTAATACACATAAGATTAGATTGTTATCCTCAAATAACGCACCATGATTAACTGCAAGTGCACATTTTTCCTCAACTGAAGCCTGTCACTGGTTGTGTATACCGAGACTTTTCAGTCACTCTTACTAACTGCACAAAATTAAACTTTTTAAACAAGGTAAAGCTTGTGGTTGTCATTAGTAAAGGCTACTTCGCAAACTGATGTTTGTAAGGTGTGATCCACTCTTCTTATTTCGTATTGTTGCAAACTGTACTGTAGTTCTATCAGTTAGCATTACTTTAGCATTACTGTCTGCCTAACATATTCCTTTGTATTGCTCAGATGAAACCCTTAAGGATCATGCTAAAGAGGGTATATCAAGGTCTGAAAAATCTCTTACAAAAACAACCAGCCTTCAAATACAAAGGTTTGATGAATTAAAACCTACTTCACAAGAAGGGCCTGTGGATATCCAACAAGATCAGGTTCTGCCAGGCGATATTTGGAATTTTGCTAAAACCATACCTGAGAGCTCTTCAGTGACATCAAAATCTATTATTAGCAATGTTGAGATCCAACAACTGTCCAGTCCATCTGAAAAGCCACATGAGAGAATGTCACAAGATTCAGAAGACCATGAAGATCAAAAACTATTACGTCATTTGCTTATCTCTGAAACCCCACCTGAGAAATCTTCTTTGATGTGGTCAGAAGAAAAAGGTGTTGAACAAACGCATTTTGGGAGGTCAAAGAAGACGACTGCTGCTAAAGTTCATCAAGAGTTCACCGTGCCAACCACCCCTACTCACAGTCATGTTACAGACATGTCTTTATCAAGAGGCCAACGTTTATCTGTCGATCCAAACCAAAACCTGTTGCAAAATTGTCTTATTTATAAAAACCAGTGTGAGACATCTTCATTTTCAAAAGCTGATGTTAAAGGTGGTAATGTTACAGAATCATCAGACTCTTTTCGAAAGTCAAGTAAGAGCATTATCACTGGGAGTCATGAAGAAGCCCCTTTATCTGATCCCACTACAGTTATTAAGACTTCAGATATATATTTAAATCAGTCACAGATTTTACTTGACCAAGCACAAACACAGAAACCTACCACGTTTTCTACAAAGGTATCTACATCTGCTGCAGAAGGTACTGAGAAGCCTAAGCCATGTTTGGAAGTATCTGGCGTCAGCATTTCCACAACCGATATAGAGAGGATATCATTACCAAAAAGTACAGATGTCCCTGAGTTAACAGGAATCATCAAACCTCAGTTGGCCAAAGCTGAACTTGAAGCAGAGGGTGAAGACACTACCAAAAGTTCAAATAAATCTTTTATGAAGTCATTCACCCTTAAAGGGAAGGGTGAGTTTCGTAAAGAAACCTTAGAGAACCGTTTTACAAAAAAGACTGGTCCAAAAACACAAAGCTTTGATGACAAACACATGCCACAGGAAGATTCACTGGAGGCTGAACAAGATCAGGAACTATCAAGTGACACGTTGCCATTTGAATTCACATCTGCGAGAGTGACAAAAGCAATTGTAAGAGGTGTTAATATTCAACAAAAAACAATATCTTCCAGAAAGCCAAGTGAGAATATTACTGACACTCTTCAAATAACCTTACCTGACCCTACTGTATATACAAAGGTCAAAGAACCACTTTTAACAAAAGCCCAACCTCAAGGTCTGGAGGTCCAGGAAGATCAAAAGCTGCCAAGTGATTCTTTAACCTTTGAAACACCACTTGTGAAATCTTCCATTGTAAGACGTGTTGAAATTCAGAAACCATTGGCTCACAGGTCAAGTAAGAACATTGGCACTCATGAAGATGTCAGTTTACCAAATGTCACTGCTCTTACTCATGCTACAGGCATGCTTTCAGTACAGGACCAAACACAACTGGTTGTGGAGGATAAAGAAGATCAGAGCCTGCAGCAGGATGTTCTTATTGCAGATGCAAAAGGCAACAAAGCTCAAAGCATTATGATTGGCTCTCATGATGAAGTCCCTTTATCTGATCCAAGCACTACAAAACTTCCTGCATTCTCTGCAGAAAATATTACAATTACACCAGTTTTGGACAAAACTGGCAGAAGCATCTGTACAAGCTCTAAAAAGGTGGTATCCTTACCAACAAGTCCTGATGTCCTTGTACAAAGAGAAGATACCAAATGCCAAATGACAGAAGTTCAAATAGAAGCAGGGGATGTGGAGAGTGTCAAAATCCTGTCAGAAACCTCTATTTTGAAGCCACATCCTTCTGAAAGAAGTGATGTATTTTTAAAGGAAAGTTCAGATAATGTGGGTGCAAAGACCAGTCTGCAAACTCAAGGCTTTAGTGACCATAAACACATTTTACAAGAATATCCACTGGAAGGCCGACTAAGTAATGCCACCCTTTTTGAATTCACACCTGAGAGAACTTCACTGACTAGTGATGAACTTCAGCAGCAATCAATTGTTTCTGATAAGCCAAGTGTCAGATTTACTCGTTCTTCTGAAATCACATTACCTGACTTGCATACTACTGAAACAAATATACTCTTACCAAGAGACCAACCACAAGGTTTGGAGGCTCAGCAAGATAAAAAGCCTCCAAGTGAGCCGATTATTTTTCAGACACCACTTGAGAAATCTGTGATAAGGCTAACATCAGTTGTAAGAGGTGTTGATCTTAAGCTACCACTGACTGTTTCTAGCATATCAAGTGAAAATATTGCTATTGAGGCTCATGAAGACATTAGTTTATCAAATCTTCCTGCTCCTACTCATGTCCCAGTTATACCTTCAGGAAGAGAACAAACACATTTGCTTACAGAGGCAGAACAAGATGAAAATAAGCAGCATGGTAGTTTTATTTCAGATGTAAATGTTGGTCAGGTTCCGGATCTGCCAACACCTTTAGGAAAGTCAAGTAAGAATATCATTTCTTCTCGTGAAGAATTATCTTCGTCACATCCCAGTATGGTTACTAAGAACAAAGATGTATTTTCATCAAGAAACCTAAACCAAGAACAAGCACAGACTCTTGGCTTGAGCTTCTCTACAAGCTCTATAGACAGAGTATCCTTACTAGAAAGAAGTACTGATGTCCCTGTGAAAAGAGAAAGTACCACATCTCCAGTGGAAGAAGCTCAAGCAAATGTCGAGGATGTGGGCACTATTAAATCTTCTTTGAAAGAAATCAGCCTTGAAAGAACAGGTGTAGTTTCTGAGAGCTCAGAATTTACAAAAAAACCCAGTCTACAAACTCGTAAGTTTGATGACCATAAACACAGAGGGCATGACTACCCACAAAAGGTTGAACAAAATCAGCAACAGTCAAGCAATGTTCCTGTTCTTGAACTCACAGATGAGATACCTTTAGGCACATGGTCAAAATCAATGGTAATAGGTGTTGATGTTCAGCAAAAATCAGTCCCTTCTGGAAAGCCAAGTGAAAAAAATGAGCGTTCTTCTGAAGTCACTTCACCAGACTCTACAGTACATACTATGGCCACAGGCATAACTCTTTCAAGAGACCAGCAAGTTTTGGAAAAGCTACCAAGTGACTCTCTTCTCTTTAAAAAAGCGCTTGAGAAACCTTCTGTTATATGGTCAAAATCAGCTGAAGTTCAACAGCCTTCAGCCCTCTCTGAAAGATCCAGCTCTCAGAAAGAAGCCACTTTACCTGATTCCACAGTATCTCAAAACCAAAAGGAAAGTGTGAGATATAGGCCTACTCTTCCATATCAAGATACCCAAATCAAGTCCCCATATCCTTCAGTTAGTTCTTACCCTGGTACCTCAACAGACTACCTAGAAATATCAGATACATCTTCAAAGCCATTGCAATCAACAAACACTGTACAGTGCACAGTAGAGTCTCCAACAGTGCTTCTTACATCACCAAGTCCTGAAGGTGAAGAAACTGCTTTAGAGGAATCCGACATGAGCCGATGTCAATGTGTGAGCCAGAAATTAAATAATTTAAGTGTTAAGACAAATGAAATGGCCGAACTAGTCTGCTCCATTGATCCTCGGACACTTTCCAATGCTGCGTGGTATCATAATGATAAAAGACTGACTACTACAGAAAGAATCAAATTTGAACAAACTGGAAGTGCTTTATCACTCTTGATATATGATATCCAACCAGAGGACGAGGGGATTTACACCTGTGTGGTAAAACATAAAGACGGCAAGACCCAGAGATCATCTGCACAGCTCAACATTGAAGGTGGATATTTTCCATGTAATCATCTCATCCCAAATCACCACTCAAGAAATATTCATATCATTCCATGCCATTTTGCATTTATATCCAACCTGGATGATCTGTCTTCGTTTGACTCTTACACGTCTGTGTATACGCCTTTACTTTTATTCTACTGTAGATTTAAATGTTTTGGGGTGTTTTTTTATTCAAGATTTATCAAAATCACCTATTGTCTTTCTTATCTTCACATCATTACTTCATAACCTCCACCCATTTTTCTTCTTTTGCTAAACTGTCACGATCTTTGAATGATCTTATGAGGGTCCCTTAAAGGAAAATACCCTTTTTAAAACGCCTGTTCAACACACACAATTGAGCACTCAAGAGGATCTCTTTCAAGGTTAAAGTCCAAAAGAAACAAGTCCAAGTCATTACACTCATTAGACTGTGTGTATCAAAGAAGCTAAATATACTACAGCCCCAGTGTGTCGAAACCACCAACGTCGTAGAATTATCAAGGAGCTTGGTGCATTTGAAATGTCACAAAGTGGTTTTGTGGGCTGCATAAACCTGCAAAAAGTGGTGTTTTATGCCTGCAGAACAGCAGGACAAAGCTGTGATCAGTACTTACCTCTTAGTGTCAACCTGGCAGATGCATGCTCTTTGTCTTACACGTTTAATTCCCATTTTCCCACCTCTTTGTAGTCAGTTGTTTCAGTTTTATCAAACAGATCCAGACTGTTGATTTGATTTATGTTGAGAATCTGTGATGGAATATCCTTTTCCAGATTCTCATGTCGAGATATTCATCATTTCTAACATTTCTTTCCCCCCAAATTGCTGTTTTACAGTTACCAAACATGAGGATATTGAAACAAAAATCGAAGAAGTCATCAAAGGTAAGATTTATTGTACATAATCATGTTTTAAGTAATGTTTTTCTCTTCTTTTTTGAAGTAAAATACAGTGTTGAATGTAATATATTCAACAGTACTATTTGGTGATGACTGTCAGATGCATGGATCTTTTTGATAAGAACACTTTCATATCTTATTTTTTTTTTTATCTCTATGTCTGACATCTTGATATTTTTAAATAGCAAGCAGTTTGACTCTCAAAATGTTTGCTGTACAGCATTTTGGGAAATGTAGGGTTTTGCATTTGTTTATGACTCCTAAACAGCATGAAGAAGAAAAAAAAAAAAGAAGGAAAAAAAAAGATATGCAGGATATATATCTTTTAAGTCTTCCAGACCACAGGAAACAATTCCTTAAAAGATATGGAAGTATCCACATCTTTTAAAAGCTTCTTATGTTTCCTGCATCTGGAACTTTCTACTGCAAATATTTCTTAGACTGGCTTGCAGATAGCGGTATGTGATTAATGTTGTTTGCTTCTTAAATAACATGGCTATACTTCTAAACTATATTAGTTCGAATAAACGCCTTCTAATATAAATATAGACCTGCCTTAACAATAACAATTTATTATCTTTTTATGTAACAGAGAACATTTTTTTCTCTAAATGTTTTCAACCGTCAATCTAAGGATTAGAAAGGGCGTTTATTCGTCTTTCTGCAAGTCAGGTAAGGAATATTTTCGGATATCCACAGGTCCATTTAATAATGAAATAAGCTTATTTCAGAAAATCAGTTATATTTGGATATTTTAATGCTTTGAAAAGAAATTTATGCCTTGAAGAAGGACACAGAAGAAGGAACAAAACGCCAGGCCATTTTCGAGTCAGAATCTTTAATAAAGAATCGAGTCTTGCGTTTATTCGAACAAATATGGTGAGTGAATTTGGTTTTTTTTATGGCTTTGTGTTCTTGATGCATGTGTTTAATATTTCTATTAATATTATATTACATTTAAAATACATTTCAGTCATTTTAGCAAGCTGGGCATTTTTTGCTGAAATGTGTCTCCCTTCTCTTACAGAAATGTTTTATAATGAAGGAACTGAATGCTCCGAAAAAGGAAGACAGCCACACGGTGCTGTATCAGATCCTGGAGAAGTTTTAGATGTTGGTTTAGTAACAGAGCATGGGACTGAAAATATTAAGCCTTCTATTGTTAAAAAGCTAAAGTATCGATCTGCTTTGGAGGGAGAGGTAACTACTTTTAGATGCAAACTAGTTGCTAGACCACCTCCTACAATATTATGGTTTCATAATAACAAGCAAATTCAAAAGGAGCACCGTCGTAAAATACAAACAGTGAGTAAAATACATGTGCATTTAACAGTTTTAACCATCAATAACATTAAAGATAAAGATTCAGGGAGCTACAAGATAATGGCATTTAACACCGAGGGGTCTACAGAGTCTACAGCATCTCTGCTTGTGTCTTTAAGGGAGGAGCAGGAGGCCAATAGTTTCAGTCTTTCAAGACGTTCAGACAGGTCCTGTTCAAGCTTAGATTCTCTTGTTGATCAAACCAAAGACAGAAAGTTTCGAGTAGATCTAAGATGTGTTGGCTCACCATTTGATAAAACAGCTAAAGAACAATCAAGGGGCCATCGCAGACATACGAGTTCTTTATTCCGCACAATGTATTTTAGGACTTCATCTCCGTCGAGAGCTCCTGAAAAACACAGCAAGCTTGAAACTGCTTCAGAACGTGCTCGTTCTCCACCCCCTATGTTTGAAAGACCTGAGCGATTTAGTGATCGGTACAGTGATATCTACTGTGACAAATTTACTGGTCGTGACAGGTACAGTGACAGATTTAGTGACAAATTCAGTGATCGATGCAGTGATCGGTACAGCGATAGATTTAGTGACACAGAGAGTCTTCATGGAGAGGTTAGAGCAAAGCTTAATCTTTTACAAAAAGCTGTAAAGAAGAAAAAGAGGCTTTCGGTATCAACATTGTCCTCAACTGAGTTTGATTTGGAATCAGTCACGAGTGAGACTAGTTACACAGATTTTGCTGAAAAGCACAGGGTAAAGCCATCCGCATTAACAGACTTCCAGCATGCTCGTCAAAGTGACCAGGTTGACAGTGCATTGATTAGACGTTCAGCAGATTTTCAAAGTAGGTTGGAGAGAGTTACTGGACTTGCAACACAGTCAGTAGAGCCCCCACAATCAAGGGTAAAACACTCTTTTGAACCCCAGTCCAGGTCCAGGGCAATACAAATGATGAAAGGTGAGCTCCCTCTGGAGGACATCAGAACTAAGGAAACTAACACGACGGACATTTCTGAAATAAAAATTGATGAGACGGCTGTTTCAAAAGAAGAGACAGCAAAGGAAGTGGAATATAACATTTCAGGTGGTACAGACAGTGTTCTTGGACAATGGGAAGAGGAAGCTAAGGCAAAGGAACCGTTTGTGCTGCAATGGCTTGAGGCAGGTGAAGCTTCTCAAAACATTCCTAAAGAGATAAAAACTTTACATGAGGAGTCCACATTTAAAGAGTCATCCAGTAGCACACCCCTGATGTCAGTAAAAGAAGCATTTCTTAGTGGAAATGTTCCACAAAATGGCAGTAAACTTGTTCCTGTCCAGCAGTTACAGCCAAGAGCAATGTCTATAGAGAATGTCCTCGAGAAAACCTTAGAAAGTGAGTGTTTAGAGACTGAAGAGCAGTTCTTGGCTAAGCGCATTCGAAAATGGCAAGAGGGTGTACAGTCAGATGAAACAGTTACAGGTGTGTCTGAAAGGTCTGGTGCAAAAGGCTCTAGTGTTCATAAACTTGAAGATAATATACTTAATGAACCACTGACAGTAACTCAGAAAGTCTTTTCATACACAATGGCTTCTCCCAAAGATGAGGATTTAATTGAATATGAAGCACAAAAGAAAGCAGGTGAGTGTAGTGAAAGTGAGGTCCTAATAAGTAAGGTGGATGCGATCTTGGCCCAACCGGTGGCATGGCAACAGGACTATGCAGAGGTTGTTCCATCTGAGTGGTCTAAAGAAAACACTAATTTGTGTAAACCTGAAGAGGAAGTCGATCAAAAACAAGCTGCATCACAAAGAGATGTGCCATTCACAAACGTTTCAAGATCTTTGTCCAAAGAACAACCCGCAGATGAGCATCACAGACCAAATGAGCTGGTTTCAGATTCTTCATTCGCAAATGTTGTAAGAACGTCAATCAAAGAAGAGCTCAGCCCCAAGCAAGGAACACAAAGTGAAAGGCACTCTTCCCAAGCGAAAGTGTCTGAGATAAAAAGTGGAAGTGTGCTCTTAGTGGGTGAAGGAGAGACTTTAACCCAAGAAGTAATGAAATGGAAGTATGATGAGGCAGAGAATGTTACACGACAGTGGTCAAAAGACAAAGAACCTCATGCTCATAAAGCTGAATATGAATTTCAGAGGACAGAACCTTCAACTTTAACTGAGAGAGTTTTGCCATTTTTAGGGCCTTCAGCCAAAGAAAAGCCTTCAAGTGAGCACGATACGCACAGTGAGCCATTTTTGATGCAAGACCAAATGACATTAAAAAATAAGAGTGACCTTACAGTGACTGGAGAGGAGACCATAGTTCAGCCGGCAAGGAAATGGAATCAGAGTCATGCAGATACAGAAAAGGCATCTCATTTTCACAGGTCTGAAGGTGAAAGATACAAAAAAGCACCTGCAGTGGTTCCTCAGAGAGATTATTCGTCTATAAAACTTTCAAGATCAGCAAAAGAAAAGCACATGCGTGAACATGGGCCACGAAGAGAGTCACATTTATCACGTGAAAGGATTAATGAGTTAAAAACTAAGAGTGAGTGCTATGTTAGTGAGGAGGAGGCTTTGACTCAAAGGATAATGAAATGGCAACATGATGTTTTGAGTGAACAAGAGCATGTAGTTCCCTTGGAGCCTGATTGGGTGCCTTTTGCGGGGAATGCTGAGGATACTGCTGCAAACAAAGTTGTTGAGCCATCCAGTCAGTCATTACCGAGAAGAACAACAAAGGAAATGTTCTGCACTGATGATTCCACTGAAGACTATGGGCTGGACACATCTAAAATGCAATTTCAGAGTCTTTCTCAAGAAGACAGTGAAAAGTTACGAACTGAAAGTGACTATCTTGTCAGTGAAGAGGAGGCTCTAGCTACACGCATTAAAAAATGGCAGCAAGACATTCTCACTGAGCAAGAGCAGGAGGAAAATGTTGAGTTAGAATCTAACTGGACTATCACTGAGCATCTGCAACCTTTGACTCAAAAAACTGATGATGGCTTTGAATCCACTGGTGTGCATGTAGCAGATCCTGCTCATTCTGGAATAACATCAAAAGCTTTGGTTGAAGTGGACAAATCCAGCACTCATGGTTATCGTAAAGATTTGCCCCAGGATAACAGTGAGAAGTGGATTGAGAGCCAGAAGAATCCTGCTGAGAAAATAATAGGTTATCCAGGTCCTGTGAAAGATATGGGGGTCTGCAGCATGACAGAGCACCAAAAGTTGCTTTCGAAGCAAGAACCTGCAACTGTTCTAGATGAAACAGTCAAATCTCGTGCACCAGTCTTTCTCACAACTTTGCTGCCAAATATAAAAGTAAGAAGAGGAGAAATGACTGATCTACAATGCCAGTTTCATGGAGACCCAAAGCCAGTGGTTTGTTGGCTTAAAGATGGACAGGCTATAATAAGAAATCCAGACTTTGATGTGCGAATACGAGAAAAATCATCAACGTTGACCATTTACTATCCAACAAAAGACCATCAAGGCATGTTTACATGTAATATTTCAAACAAACATGGAAAAGCCAGTACCTCTTGCATGCTAGAAGTAACTGATGATGAACACAAGGACTGGCCTGAAACTAAGCAAAAAGTTAACATAACAGAAGAAATAGTTTTGGCTGAAGAACAAATAATAGATGAAGAACTTGAGTCATTTATGGACCTTGGTTTAGACAAAAAATACTCTTTGCAAGTACCTCACCCAGTCGTCCATGTTCCTTGCTCTTCGGAATCATATACACACTCTTCTCCAGTAGAAATCAGGATAACTGCCCCAACACCAGTTCTAGACACAAGTGAGGAGATTTTTGAGCCCATTGCCAAGACCAGTGAGACTCCACCAGATGAGGGCACTTCTCAAATGATGAAGCACAAATTCACATTTTCTTTTGATGATGTTGGTGAGGCACCTCGGATTTATAAACAGCTAGAGGACATTAGCTGTTCTGAGGGCCAGTCTGCCATGCTTGAATGTGTAATATCTGGTGAACCAGCACCTGATGTCACATGGTTGTATGACGACCTTTCTCTTGATCCCAGCACAGATAAATACAAGTTTGATGAGCACGACAAGATTTATAGGCTTTACATTCATAATTTTACATATCTGGATGCAGGGACATATCGATGTATTGCCTCTAACAAATTTGGCCAAGTTCAAAGTGTAGCTGATGTGTTGTTTGAGTCCACAACATTGGGCAATATTGGATCTTTTTCTCATTTGGAAATGACAGAGCAAACAAGAGCTGTTGGATTTTCAAGGAACATTACTCCTGCAGTTAGGCCAAAAACATCAGTAGGCACTTCCATAGGATCCAAAGAATCGCCTGCTAAAAGTGAGGAAGGTGCTTATGAGGTTTATAAATCTGTGACAACTGAAGGAAAAACACAGTCTCCAGTTGCTGATGTGCCTTCTGTACTGCAGAAAGGTGCAGCAAATGTTAAACAAGTTGCCCATTCAGGTGGACCTGCTATAACCGGTTGTGGTTTGCAGTCATCAGGGGCAGAAGTAAGTGTAACAAAACTAAAACAAGCATTTGAGACACCAAAATCTCTTATCGTCAAGCCAGATGATATAACAGTAGAATCATGTGTAGAGTCCTATTACCCTGTGGAGGACATTCCAGAATTTGCACCTCAGATCCCAGAGCATGGAGGACTGATATCCTCAAATATGCCTGGAAAGATGCTTTCTTCATTAGCTACATGTGAGGAATCCCCATTAGGAAATACCCCAGATGTAACAGAAACATTTATTATGAAAAATATAGGACCATCCATTGAAGAAACACCTATGGAGGGCAAGCCAACCTCTAGTGATTTGCATCATTTTGTCTCCCTTGCACATGTCACTGAGGTCCAACACTCTCCTACTTTAATCAGACCCCAGGCAATATTACCGGAGAAAATGAGTAATATCGCAGATACTCCTGGTAGTGGTGAAAGAAAAAACATTCAAGTAGAGAATGTGATTAAACAAGGAACAGTTGGGGCCTTTGTTAGACCAGGTGGTAGTCATCTTGAGATAGATAGCAGTGTTTTTTCTACTCAAGAAATCCCCATGTTAAACAAGGCAGATGAACCTGAGATGCCTGTACAATCAAACACTGGCACAATTTGTCAGAGTGAAAATTATGATAAACTGTCAAACATTGAACCAAGCCAGAGTGACACACAGGAAGGTGCTGGCACTCTGAGAAATGTACCGGATATAGAGAAATCAGTTAGGGTGAAACAGAAATCTGAGGGTGCCAAGAAAGGATGTGTTGAAGACTTGGCAACAGAAAGTCTACAGCAGCAACAACAAAAAGTTTTCAATCCTAGTGCTGCTGGTATTAGACTTGAAGAGGAAGAGGTAACCTTTAGTGCTGTTTATGACTTTTATAACCCACCATCTGACTGGGGAAGACCCTTGTCACCAGAGTCGGAGATGTCCATTGAAGTGGGCAGCACATTCAGTGAGGAGATAGCAGAAATTGAGCGCTTCTACACACCTGCATCATCCACCGAAATTTCTCAATTTCCAAAATCACCTGAATCTTTCCACACCTCCACTGAGACTCCTAGTGGTGCCATGACACCCCCCGAGTATCCATTTTCTCCAGTACAACATAAAAGACCACCAAGTAGCTCCAGTGACGGACTATACTCTCCAGCTAAGTTTCTTAGGTCCCCAGATGATGAGGGCATTGAAACAACTCCCCCAGTATTTACTATTGATGAGAACATGATTCTTCCAGAGGGCCGTGATTTGTTAGGCTTAGGGAGCCTTCAAGAGAAGGTGCAAGGAATTCCTCCAGCATTTCTTAAACCTCTTACCAAAAAAAGAGTCTTTGAAGGTGACACATTACGATTCTGTGCAGAAGTATTTGGACTACCATCTCCAGAGGTAAAATGGTTTCGAAACAAAACTAGGCTTGTCCCAGATGACAGAACTGTAATTGAAAGAGATGGCGATAACATATCATTGGAAATTCATAACGTTATAAAACCTGATCAAGGCGAATATATCTGTGAGGCAGTTAATTATGTTGGTGAAGCAAAAAGTGTTGCTCTGGTTGTTGTGAGATCTCAAGAAACAAAGATGATGCTAGCACCCCCTGCTGTTACCCATCAACATGTAATTGAATTTGATGTCGAAGAAGATGAGGATCAATCAAGGTCTCCCTCCCCACAAGAGATTTTATTAGAGGTTGAATTGGATGAAAATGAGGTGAAAGAGTTTGAGAGACAGGTCAAAATTGTCACTATACCAGAATACACATCCGACAACAAAAGTATGATAATATCTCTTGATGTTCTGCCAAGTACATATGACGAAGATGCTGTGGATTTTGTAGCTCAAGAAAATGATGACTACAAAATAGCATTTGAAGTCACAGAGATGCCACCACGTTTTATCAATCCAATATGTGACATAGAGACACCTGAAAATACAACTGTAATGTTTGAATGCTCTTTGATGGGAATCCCTTCTCCTATAGTGTCATGGTTCAAAGGAAACATTAAGATCCCTTATGATAAGAAAAAGTACATTCATAGCTCTGATGGGGACAATCACTTCCTCAAGATCCTGAAAGTCAACACTCAGGACAGTGGCATTTACACATGTCGAGCCATTAATGTCGTGGGCGAGACACTTTGTAAGGCATCGCTTATGGTCTTGAACCCACAAGCCTGTTCAGGAAAGGCTAGGGGAAGAGAACTCACTGCTGTGTCTCTAGGCAGTGCCATAGTTCAGCCTCAGAAATTTGACTTGGTTGTTGGAAATTCATCTTTTGATGGTGAACAACCATCAGAGATCGAGCTTGAGTTTGAGTTTCCACAGGAAGCTGATGAGTCTCAGAAAGCTGTAAGACTGGTAGCTATGACAGATAATGAAGTCAGTGAGCAGGGAGAGAAATATGTTAGCATCAATTTTGATGTCTTTGCTGAACCCTCAAAAGAAGACAAAATTGAATTCAAAGGCAAATCAACCAACATGTGTAGTTTTCAATTCCAAGTTATAGAAACACCACCAAAATGTATAATACCACTGCAAAACATCACTGCAGCAGTAGGAACACCTGTAATGCTTCAGTGTTTAATGAGTGGAAAACCAAACCCTGTAGCAGAGTGGTTCAAGGACGGTGCTCCAGTGACAAACCCGAGATATATTATTCAGGAGAAAGCATCAGGGCATTTCAGTTTACTGATAACAAATGCAGTTCAAAGTGATGCAGGTGAATTCAAATGCATTATCCGTAATAAAGCAGGCAGCACTGAAACAATGGCCTTGCTCAAGGTAATTTAAGTTATTTGCTTCTTTATATATTTTTTTTTATGGAAGCAGCTGTCACTATGTTTGAAGTAAATGCACAGTATTGAGAATCCAGATAGCTTACTTTTCACAATATACACTGCCTGGCCAAAAAAAAAAGTAACACACACTTACAGTCGTGCTTAAAAGTTTGTGAACCCTTCATAATTTTCTATATTTCTGCATAAATATGACCTAAAACATCATCAGATTTTCACACAACTCCTAAAAGTAGATAAAGAG
>JAODOF010000028.1:1468813-1483353 GCA_027576175.1 Sciades proops | reverse complement strand
CGCCTCCCTGAGGGCAACAGGTCAAACAGATCAAAGCCAGGGTGGGAGCTGTCCTTGATAATGTTCTTAGCTCTGCTGAGGCAGCGGGAGGTGTAAATGTCCATCAGGGAGGGGAGAGGGCAGCCGATGATCTTCTGTGCTGCCTTTACTACTCTCTGGAGCCTCTCCCTGTCTGCAGCAGTGCAGCTGCCGTATCATACTGCGATATAGTACGTCAGCAGGCTCTCGATGGATGAGATAACATCTATGTTATGATGTTAAGTCTGAATGCCATCCACATTACAGCGCAGGAGATGAGATAAACCGATATTCTGGCTCTGAAACAGAACCTTCACAGATCCATTATGGAGTCTGAAGCTTGTGATTTTGCACCATAAATCAATAACAAAGCAACTCTGAATGTAAGAAGCTCTCATCACAAGAGGCTCAGCATGATGTGTACAGGAAGTTCAGGAGGGAATTGGGTAACTTCAGATTATATAAAATTCCAGTGTATTTTTTTATAAACAAGAAACTTTGTCATCTTTTTTGAACTTGTTTTATCATTTCTGAAGACGTCTGCTGTGGTTCTTCCTCATTTCTGTTACACGGTTATTCCCTGCAGCTAAAATGTTGTGTCTGTAAACAGCTCCTCACACCCACATGGAGAACTAGTTTAGCGAGTGTTCTCCCGCCTTTTTTTTTTTAATAACATCATGAAAATTCTGTAAAATCCAGTCTTTATCATGAACAGGGTTTTCAGCTCCTGATCATGCTTCCTGTTACTGTAGAATTATATTAGAGAATGTGAAACAGACCATTGTTATAGTTTGGGAAAACAGGAAGCAGGTGAAAGGCGTCAGCTATTATTTCTAACTGACTCATTCATCATTATCCCCAAACATCTGCTGGGGATTTCAGTTTCTGTATCATTTTCAGACATGATAACCTGACAGAGGTAGAGATAAACCTGTGATTGCTTTCTCGGTGGTATTAAATACATTTTCAGGCTCTCATACTGCTGCAAGAAGAGAGAGAATGTTACCGGGCGTGGTCATGCAGGAGTGTGTTATCACAAACAGTGGACTGTTTTCAGTTGAAGTTAAATGCTTGCTCAGACATGCACTCACTCACTCTCTCTCTCTGAGAGCTTATCTTCTGTCTAGAACCTAAACCATGTGGTGATGTGACTGGATTAAAAAAAGAGGTTCTTTTTTGAAATTCATTAAAAATGAAAGACAAACCACAAAAAAAAGAGAAGTGAAATTTGTGCTGGAAAAAGAAACTAGGAAAAAAATTGCCAATTTTGGTCTTTGAAGGGAAGATGGATAAAAGTAGAACAAATATCATTAAAGCACTGAATCATCAGGATACAGATTCAGGGCCTGAGAGACTCCCTTCAGTCCTACACCCTCCATACAATTCTCTCTCCATTACATTACAGGCATTTAGCAGACGCTCTTATCCAGAGTAACATACAATGAGCACGTGCACACATACACACACTGCCTGGGGAACAGTTGGGAGTTAGGTGCCTTGTTCAAGGGCATTCAGCCATGGATTTTTCTTGCTGATCCAGGGAATTGAACCAGCGACCGTTTGGGCCCATGACTTCCCCAGCTAAATCTGCCCTCTAGTTTTGCTAGCTAGTTTTCTTGGTAATATTCACCAACTATAGTTTTGTGTTCCTCTGGCTATTCTGGTGCACAGTGGGTTTTTATTGCTTCCAGTCACACAGGCTTTTTAGATCCTAAAAGCATTTGATATGGTCATTGTATTGATTTGTGGATAATGGGATGTAAAATCTGAGCAGGTGGGTGGAGCACAGAAGCACGGCAGGCCAGAACTGAGTTCTTATAAAATTCTTTATTTTCTCGCTTTTCAGCGTTCCACATTCACTCTCCCAGCCACACACGCACGCACACCAGTGTTAGGGCTGGGGGAGAGCTCCCTTTCTCTGCTCTCCCTCTCCTCTTATAGGGCACGTTCACTGGGGAAGACACACAAACACAGGTTAATTCCCATCAGGCACAGTGATTCTACCACTTACCTTCCCTGACTCCACCCTCCATTCACAGACCCTCACTTGACCACGCCCCCGCTGCCACATGGGAAATGGAGGGATGGTGCATTAGGCTCTCCAGCACAATACAGGACTCACAGAGGAAATGAAAACTGCCTGTGAAGTCTCGAATACTCTCTGCATCTGATGTTGTTCTCACTGTTTCTTGGTTCTTACTGACCAAAAGCATCAAACTTTTTTTAATTTTCACATCTGTACAACATCCAAATGCCAATAATTATCCATTTCTATAAAATTTCTATCAAATACCAGCTTTAATACTGATATCATAATGTACGCATCATTTGACCTGGACACTGCTGAATTAATTCACCTGATTCTTAGCTGATGAGACACAAATCTACAGAATGGAGATGTGATTTTACCTTTAAGAAGCATCAGGTACCACAACGTTTAGCATAAATACTGACAACTCTTCAGTGGCCCTGTCTTTATAACACACAACCTCCAAAATCATTCAGTGGACCATTAACTAAAAGAAAGGAAATAAAACAGTGACATTTGTCATGGCTGTTGCAGAAGTTTGTGGTTGGCTCTCAGTGTTCTTCTCTCCGTCTCACGCCCACAGTAAAAGGGAAGTGGTGATTGACGACCAGACAGCAAAAATCATCAACTTTACATTTGTTTTTCCTTGTGAAGTTCTGGAAGTACCTCTGAAGTTATTATTGTGCTCATTTTACACCAAGTGTTAATGTGTTTATTGAGAACCAGTCGAGTCATTGAGTATTTTTTGTCTAGAACCTCATTACACTCGTTTTAAAACATCACATATAAAAATGACACATCATTCAGTCCATAAAGTTTTTTTATTCAATATTTGAAAGCATGATATTTCTGGTTATAAATACAGAGTGAAGTGAAATTGGCGTGTTACCCGCATGTGATATAACGTTTAGCTGAGGATGGACAAACGTCAGGATCGAGACAGGAGTTCAGTCCAGTGTTGAACGTCCTACAACAGGCTTGATACAATAATTACTGACAATCATCAAATCAGAAAAAAAATACCATACGTTTATTAAAAATACAAATTTAAAGGTATGTAATACACATTGTCACATGCTGTTTCACATAAAAACAGCAGCATGGTGGGTGGTGTAGTCGTTACCACTATTGCCTCACAGCAAGAAGGTTCTGGGTTTGAACCCCATGGCCGACAGGGGCCTTTCTGTGTGGAGTTTGCATGTTCTCCACGTATCTGTGTGGGTGTGCTCCCGTTTCCCCACGGTTCAAAGACATGCAGTTTAGGTAAAAATACCCAGCCACTGGGCTTGCACAAGCTAGTGCATACTTGGTGCCGGTCCCAAGCCCAGAAAGATTGGGGAGAGTTGCATCTGGAAGGGCATCCAGTGTAAAAAATCTATGCCAAAGCAAAGGGGTTGAAAATCAATTGGGGCCTTGCCCTGTATTCGTGCCCTGTCACAAACTATGTGATCTATGTGACAAATAAATTAAATTTAAAACAAAAACAAAAAACCTTCTCTTTGCCCAGTGCATTACTAACAAGTTCAAACAATCTCAGTTATTAACGATCTCAGTTATTGCTGATTGATTTGCTAAAGGATTCTCACATTGTTTAAATGAACTATACAGGAAAAGCTCAAACACGCTTATTTTAATCTTTTCATCTCTGTGGTACGTTTTATCTGGGTCAGAGCTCTTGTGGATTCTTTTTATTTCGAGGTCTTCATGAGAACAGTTTAGTCCAGGAAATACAGTCAGCAGGATAAAAACACATTTAGGTGACACTTCACTGGTGGTCTTATTATTTTTCTCATCAGTGTTTGATCTAACACACACACACACACATACCATAAAGTCCTGGAATAATCAGAACTCTTCCCAGTTTTCCATTCAAATACAGGAAACTCATAACCATCCATTCATAATGGAGATGTCTATATCCATTATCTGTAGCCACTTATCCTGTACAGGGTCGCAGGCAAGCTGGAGCCTATCCCAGCTGACTATGGGTGAGAGGCGGGGTACACCATGGACAAGTTGCCAGGTCATCGCAGGGCTGACACATAGAGACAAACAGCCATTCACACCTACGGTCAATTTAGAGCTACCACTTAGCCTAACCCTGCATGTCTTTGGACTGTGGGGGAAACCAGAGCACCCGGAGAGAATATGCAAACTTCACACAGAAAGACCCCCGTCAGCCACTGGGCTCAAACCCAGAACCTTTTTGCTGTGAGGTGACGGTCCTAACCACTACACCACCGTACTGCCCTAGCTTTGGAGAAGCAGCACTAAATGCTCTGTCACCATATGTGGAAAGTCTAGTTTTGGGAATTATTAAATTGTTAGTAGATGCAGACCGTAGAGCATGTGCTGGTTTGTATTCATGTAGAAGATCCATGATGTAATCAGGAGTAATGCTATTTATAGCTGTGTATGTTGTTGACAGGATTTTCTATAAAATCCTTTCTTCTACTGGCAGCCAGTGAAGCTGTCTTAAGACTGGTGTAACATGTTGGGACTCCTTGGTTCTTGAGATGATTAGGGCCGCTGTATTCTGTCGATGCTGTAGTTTGTTGATCACTGTTGATGGGAGGCTGTAGAGAATGGCGTTGCAGTAGTCGATTTTTGATGAAATTAATGCATGAACTAAACGTTTACATTCGTGATCAGAAAGGCATTTTCTGATTCTCCTGATTAGTCCTGGTGATACCATATGTTTACCCTATGTTTAAATACCATAAGATGTTCTATTGGGTTAAATTTATTGTAGGAAGTACAATACAATTACAGTACCTCCCTTTTATATTTTCACGGAACTTTGTTTGTGATCTGCTTTACTTTGATTGCCATCATTACTCATGTTATTTCAGGTTGATTGTCATTAGTATGATTAATTTTTTTACATGTACAAGAAAACGATACCAGATACCAGTCTTGGTATTGATGCATCTCCAGTCTTAATACATCTTCTTACTTATATTTGTGATTGAAAACTCAAATAAATAATATAAATTTTTTCTTTTGATATGCAGAACCACCCAAATTTATCCGAAAGCCAGACAAAGTTTCAGTAGTGAAACTTGGTCAGTCTGTCATATTTGAGTGTGAGGTTGCGGGCACACCGGAAATAGACATATATTGGTTTAAAGATGGTAATGACTTAAGTCCAGACGACAAGCACAAGATGAGTTTTGTGAACTCATTGGCACGGCTTGAGATTACTGGAGCTGATCTGAAAGACAGTGGTGTATATTACTGTGAGGCCCGCAATGAGGCGGGTAGCGAGAGCTGTAGCATGGATCTGAAAGTGAAAGGTTGGTGCATACTTACAGCTGAATAGTTAATTTGAATCTTCAGAAATACAGGCATGAGATGAACATGGATTTCATGCTGTGCATCTCTTTCTTCATATTACAGAGCCACCAGTTATTGTAAAGCCGTTCACTCCTGTCGAGGTTGTGAAAGGTTTGAATGCCTCTTTTGAGTGTCAAATTAGAGGCACACCTCCTTTTAATATAATCTGGCAAAAAGATTCCAAGGAGATCAAGCCAAGCTCAAAACATGTGTTCTCTCAGAGAAATGGTTCACTCGTGTTACTTGACATACAGAAATGTGATGACTTGGATGTTGGCGAGTACCAATGTATTATTTCAAATGACGTTGGAAGTTGTTCTTGTAGGACAACACTAAGCATAAAAGGTTAACTTTTATTATTATTATTATTATTTTTTTTACCTTTAGAATATTACTGGTATTTTCAGCTTGACAACACAACTAACACTTTCTTTAAACTCCTCACTACTAGAACCACCATCATTTGTAGAAAAGATCCAAAATGTTACTACAGTGTTGGGAAATGTAGCCGAGTTTAAATGTGTTGTGAAGGGGTCACCTCCTCTCACCATACAATGGCAGAAAGATGAGACATGGATCTTGGAAGATGCTGAGATTGAGAAATCGTTTGAGAATAATGTCGCCGTGTTAAGAATTCCCATGTGCCAGTCAAACCATAGTGGAAGATACACCTGCCAGGCTACAAATGAGGCAGGGCAGAAGAAGTGTTTTGCCACTCTTTTGGTTCAAGGTTTGTTATTTATGGCATGTATTTAAGATTTCAGTGAGTTTTTAAAAGTTTAGGTGAATACATTTTTATATACATATATTCTTTTTGAACTTCAGAGCCTCCCCAGATTATTGAAAAACCAGAAATTATCAATGTCACTGCTGGAGATCCAGTCAGTTTTGAGTGCAAGGTAGGAGGAACTCCTGAACTGAAAGTGAAATGGAGTAAAGATGGTAAAGAGGTGGTCCCATCCAGACAACATAGCCTCAGTTTTGTCAATAACATCAGCAACCTTAAGATTCAGGCTGCACAGTTAGATGATGGAGGAACGTACCTCTTTGAGGTCTCCAACTACATCAGTACCTGCAAGTGTAAAGTGACTTTAAATGTCCTAGGTTAGTGTTTTTATTAAGTATCTTAAATAATTAAATGCATTTCAAAACCACAGTATGTATGTATGCATTAATTGATTGATTAATCAATTGATTAATTAATTGATTGATTATTACTACCTATCTCTGTCTTGCAAATAGAACAAAAAATTCCTCCTGCCTTCATCAAACCCCTGACTGATATGGAGGAGATTCTAGGTTCCCCAGTAAAACTAGCATGCAATATATCTGGCTCGTTCCCAATCTCTGTGGAGTGGTTTAAAGATGGAACTAAACTGACAGGAAAAACCAAGCATAAACTGGTTCAAGACAGCAACAGTGTCTCTTTGGAGATCGAGCGACTAGAGAAGGCAGACACTGGAACCTACTCTTGTAAACTTACAAACAAAGCAGGCAGTTGTGAATGCAGTGGAACGCTGAGGGTGAAAGGTCAGATGAAATAATGTCATCTAGATTTTATTCAAATTTCAAGCAAACTTACACTAAAGTTCAATGATGGCTGCCACTTCTTTAACACCGTTGTCTGTATTTCTGTTCTGAAAACATTTAGAACTCCCGAGCTTTGTGGTGGTGCCCGAGCCGCAGGCTGTCATACCAAATACCACTGTTCGCTTTAAAAGTACCTTTAAAGGAACACCTCCCTTCACAGTGAAATGGTTCAAAGAAGATACTGAACTGATTACTGGACCATCCTGTTTTATTGGCCTTGAAGGCCTTTCAAGCTTCATAGATCTTTATGCTGTGGGACTTTCAAACACTGGGCCATACTCTTGCCAAGTTAGCAATGATGCTGGTACAGCGAAATGTACCACAAGCTTATTGGTGAAAGGTCGGCCTTTTTTTTTTTTCTGCTCTGTCACCATGTTTATTTGTTTTTATCATCTTTTATTATTTTGCAATTTGCAATGCCCTCATTTTGCTTGTTTTGTTGCTATCTTTATGTCTGCGGTCTTTTCATCATCTTGCTCATCTTGCATCTTTTTCATTCTTCATCAACATGCTTATTTCTTGCATCCATCTTGTGCTCTTAATTTTTGAAGCCATCTTCTATCCTCACATATTGTAGTTAAATGTGTGATTAAGCTAACTTCTGACATTTTCCCTTTGCAGAACCACCTGAATTTGTACAGAAACTACCAGCAACAAAGTTTCTAAAGATGGGATTGCCACTACGGCTTGAATGCAAAGTTACTGGCACACCACCTTTGAAAATTAGCTGGTACAAAAATGACAACGCAGTCACTGAGAGTAATAATATGAAGATGGCTTTTGATGGCTCGATGGCAGATCTTGAGATTTTAAGCACCTCCAGTGATGACGATGGAGTGTATACCTGTGAAGTTCAGAATGATGCAGGAACTAAGAGCTGCAGCGCCACTCTCTCAGTCAAAGGTTGGTGATTTTTCTTGCGCAATGAGATATATGTATACGATATGTAAATATATATTCCATTCACAAACGATCTGACTAACCTCTTGTAAAGTTAATTGGTGATCAACCGATATTGGTTCGGAAGTGATCTTGGCTCAAACAACAATTACTGTATGCATGCTGCCTCATCTTAAAATGTAATTTAAATGTATTTCTAGAGCCACCAACTTTCCAGAAAGTTCCTTCACCTGCTGAGGGACTGAAAGGCAAAGATATCAGTCTTAGCTGTGAGCTGAAGGGACATGCACCATTTGAGATAACCTGGTTTAAAGACAAAAATCAACTGAAGGAAAGTAGAAAGTACAAATTTGTGTCTGAGGGACACTCTGCTACTCTGCACATTCTTGGACTGGAGACATCAGATGCTGGCGAATATGAATGTAAAGCTTCAAACAATGTAGGAAGTGATGCCTGCCAAGGAATGGTGAAACTCAGAGGTTAGTAAACTTGAAACAGTGAAAACTGTGAAATAAACAGAGCTTCCTCTATTTAGGTTGACTTAGATGAATCTGTTGTTCATGTTATCATTTACTGCCATTTAGAACCACCAGTGTTTGTCAAGAAACTGACCAATATCACAGCCAGATCTGGTGAAGAAGTTACTTTCGTGGCAACTGTCAAAGGCTCTGAGCCAATCAGTGTGTCTTGGGTACAAGACAAGGACCATGTTCTTAGAGATGGTGACAACAGAAAAATTACATTTGAAAATAACCAGATAACTTTGAAGATCTTTAAAGCTGATTCCACCAGCCCTGGGAAGTATACCTGCGAGATTAAGAATGATGCTGGTGTGGCACAATGCATGGCAAACCTAACTGTTCTAGGTTTGTAGAATTCTTTTCTTTATATCTCATTTTGCTTTTCTTCTAAAAGTGATTTTTATTTTAGACCAAATGGTTGTTTGGATTTTCAGAACCTGCTGCCATTTTGGATAAAACGGAGTCTGTAAGTGTCACGGCTGGTGATCCAGCAGTTTTAGAGTGCACTGTATCTGGAACCCCAGAACTTAAACCAAAATGGTATAAAGATGGAACAGAGCTGTCTTCTGGACATAAATACAAAATAACTTTCTCCAAAAAGATTTCCAGTCTTAAGGTGTTGTCCACAGACAAAGGTGATACTGGAGAGTACACCTTTGAAGTCTCAAATGCAGTTGGAAGTGATAGTTGCAAGATGCACCTTGGTGTTTTAGGTTAGTAGCCAAAGATGATTTTTTTTTTTTTTTAATTATTATTTGGCCACATACTGACATTTCAGGAACATTTGAACTGTCAGTGAACGTGGTTGTTAAACTTTATTTGCCTAATGCTTAACAATCCCCATTATCTTTCTCTAATTATTATCTCTTGGGTGAAGTATACCTTCAGAGTATTTGCATCGCAGTCATAACTAATGACTTTGTTTTTTAAACAGATAAAATTATCCCTCCAACATTCTCAAGAAAATTGAAGGATATGCACAGTATCATTGATAAACCTATTGAATTGGATTGCAAGGTCTCTGGTTCTGTACCTCTTACCATTTCATGGTATCACAATGGCGAGGAGATCAAGAGTGGACCAAACTATGAAATTAGTTTTGTTGAGAACACCTGTACGCTCAAGCTGCCCATTCTAAAACTGTCTGATGCAGGTTCGTACAAATGTAAAGCAGTAAACAGTGCTGGAACTGCTGAAACGACTGCCTCGCTTGATGTTAAAGGTCAGTATTTAGGTTTGAGAAGACTCTTACCCCGTGAAAAATTTTTCGCTAAAGACTGATGTGGTCACATGTTAAGACTTTTTGAAATTAATTCTTTTAGCCTAGACAATGCGGTAACTTTCTCAGGTCTACAAACAACATACTTTTTTTCCTCACATGTTTATTGCAGAACCTCCATCTTTTGTGACGCCCCCTCAACCAATCGAGGCACTCCCTGAATCAGATGTCACATTCACTGCAACTGTGAGAGGAAGCGCCCCATTAAGACTGAAATGGTTCAGAGGCAGTAAGGAGATTGTATCTAGCAGAGCCTGTGAGATTGCTTTGAGAGGAGACATAGCTACACTGGAACTCTTTAAAATCGACAAATCTCATGCAGGAGAATACACCTGTCAAATTATTAACGATGTTGGGAAGGAAAACTTCCCAGTGACTCTTTTTGTCAAAGGTTAGTTGGTGTATTGCCTGTCTGACTGAAACATGTACAGTTGTGCCTGTGTTATAGTCAGCAACTTTATATATATTTGTTTTATTTGCTTTAATCAGAAGCTGCACGCTTTGTCAAAAAGCTGAAAAACATCAATGTTGAAGCGGGCAAGTCAATGATACTTGAATGCACCTATGCTGGAAGCCCTAAGATTCTGGTGAAGTGGCACAAAGATGGCCAGGAGATCTTCTCCTCTTATAGATACAATATTACAACGACTGAACACTCCTGCATCCTGGAGTGTCTCAACAGTGATAAAGAGGCAGGAGGACAATACTCGTGTGAAGTTTCCAACGAAGCTGGCCATGACACCTGTGATGCAACAGTGTCCATTTTAGGTTTTGAATATTATTATTATTAAAAAAAGCATTATTATATTCTTATTAGACTGAGAGAAACTATTATTTGCATGCTTTCATACTATTCCTTATGGTATATGTGTGACTTTTTAGAGCCACCATTCTTTATTGAGTGTTTGGAACCAATGGAGGTGACAGCAGGTGATGCTGTCTGTCTGAAATGCCAGATTGGGGGCACTCCTGACATCAAAGTCTCCTGGTTCAAAGGCGATGGCAAAGTTCGATCTTCTTCAACTTGTAGAATTGAGTACTTCAAAGGTGTTGCTTGTTTGAAATTAGCGAAAGTTTCCAAAGCTGACATCGGAGAATACACTTGTAAGGCGGAAAACAACATTGGATCTGCCTCTTCTAGCTGTCACTTAACTGTACAAGGTGAATGTTATGTCTGAAACCAGTTTCTTCAGCTCTTGTTTGTTTATTTCAGGCGTCAGTTAAATGATGAATTAATGATGTAGGAACTTTAACTGGGTTTTGTTGAATGTTTATCTTTTCAGAGGCCAAGACACCGCCATCTTTCCCCAAGAAAATTACCAGCATTCAGCAAACTGTAGGACATAGTGTCCAGTTTGAGTGTCGTGTTGCAGGATCATCTCCACTGGAGATCTCTTGGCTTAAAGATGGTGAAGCTCTAAAGAGTAGCCCAGAGTACACTATGACTTTTGATG
This sequence comes from Sciades proops, assembly GCA_027576175.1. Classification (NCBI taxonomy): domain Eukaryota; kingdom Metazoa; phylum Chordata; class Actinopteri; order Siluriformes; family Ariidae; genus Sciades; species Sciades proops. Next base: position 1,472,226 of record JAODOF010000028.1, on the reverse strand, counting down.
ATAACTCTGCTGTCCTGATAATTGCAGAGGGACAAATGAGACACACTGGAGAATACACTTGTGTTGCAACAAATATTGTTGGAACTGCCTCTTGTAGAGCCAAGCTCACACTTCAAGGTCTGCTCATTTGTATATTAATGATTTGTCAATGTGTAGTTCATAAACTAAAATGCTAACCTCTGCTAATGTGGCTGAGGCTTTGCATTGATTGTACTGTCTAACATTTCAGAGCCAAGATACCCACCTGTGTTTGATAGAAGGCTTTCACCCATGGAAGTTACAGTTGGAAATACTGTGCAATTGGAATGCCACATGACTGGATCATTGCCTATAAAAGTCACTTGGTCAAAAGATCATAAAGATATCCGCTCAGGGGGCAATTATAAGATATCATGTGTGGAAAACACCCCGCAACTGACTATTCTGAAAGCAGATAAGGCTGACTCTGGCCGCTATTCTTGCCATGCTAGTAATGATATGGGGAAGGACTCTTGTTCAACAGAGGTCACTGTGAAAGGTATCTGGTGACTGGTCGTTTGCTCTTCAGTCTAATTTTTCTATTTAAATTCAGCTTTTTCCTTCTTGAAAGGTCATGCCTTTGTTGGGTTGTTCCGGTCCCCTCAAAATGGGCACTGGAAAAATGATTCTGCAATCTACTAAACCCTTCATGTTTGATGTTATTTGTGCTAATTTGGGATATTAAGTGTTGTTAAAAATACATTACGTTAAATGTATATGATTGTTTGTTGTTCATAGAACAAAAGGTTCCACCAAGCTTCACCAAAAAGCCTCCAGAAACCCTTCAGGAAACTGAGGGCAAGTTGGTGAAGCTTGAGGCACGTGTTGCTGGATCACAGCCCATGATTGTCAACTGGTATAAAGATGACAAAGAAATCTTCAGCTCTGACAGATATGATATGACCTTCAAAAGCAGCACTGCTGTGATGGTGATAAAGAGTTCCTCCAGCTCAGATAGTGGTACTTATACATGCAAAGTTACCAATGAGGCTGGTTCTGCTTCTTGCCAGGTTTCAGCTCAGATTACAGGTGCATTTCTTTTTCTGGACTGCATGCTTTTTTGCAACTTTTGCAAACACTTCACTTTGTCTAAAATGTTGTGTTCTCCACTTCCATAATGCAGAGCGGAAGGTACCGCCGAGCTTTGACTTGCCTCTTAAACCTGTCACACTGAACGAGGGTGAGACACTTTCACTTAGCTGCCATGTACGTGGCTCTCCACCATTGAAAATTCAGTGGATGAAGGACAGAAGGGAGTTGATGTCCTCTGCCAGCACCAAGATCACCTTTGTAGATGGCACTGCTACTCTAGAAGTGCTTAACGTGTCTAAGACAGATGCAGGAGATTACCTGTGTAAGGCAAGCAATGAAGCTGGTAGTGAGTTCTGCAAGTCAAGAGTAACTATCAAAGGTATTTCTTTCCCAATCCATGTTTTTTATTTAACACACAAATGATATTCATTTACTGTTTTGACATACACAAGAGTTTATATATTATATATGTACTGTTGATCACTGTACATTCTACTAAGAGCATTATCCTACCATTTAGGTGTTATTTGTTGTAAGATTAATAGTTCTAACACTGATTCTGGCTTTCTTTTAATTACTATTGTACTTTGTCATTGTAAGTGTGACTTAAATTTCAGTGGTTCACACATGACCAAAGGTATCTCTCATTTGGTAATACCAAAGATACAGCTTTACAGAGTTCTTGCACTGGGTTTGATGCCAAATGTTGAAATATTTACAGAGGAAGGCCACTTCTTCGTCCCATAGCCACCAAGGGCTGTAGGAGCACCACTGATGACATTTTAACAGTCCATCATTGGTGTGTCTAGGGCATTTAAACTTGGCAGAGCCCATCCCTCTCCAAGCTTGACCAATGGACAAGTTAGAGTAGCCAATTAGCCTTACTGCATGTCTTTGGACTGTGGGGGAAACCGGAGCACTCTGAGGAAACCCACATAGACATGGGGAGAACATGCAAACTCTACACAGAAAGGCCCCTGTTGGCCACTGGTCTTGAACTCAGAACTTTCTTGCTGTGAGGCAACAGTGCTAACCACTGGACCACCATGCCGTGCACAGTAAGGCCACTTGGCTTAAAGGCTAGTTGTCTCTTTGTGCCATCCATCCATCCATCCACCGCGCATTGACCTAGTGGTTACCGTGTCCACCTCCTGACTAGGCGATCGTGAGTTCTATTCACAATTGGGTCATACCAAAGACCATCATAAAAATGGTACCTACTGCCATCTGGTGAGGCATGCCACAATACAGATGCGAGTAGGGAATCAAACTCTTGCGGTTACCAGAGGACTAGTCCCCCATAACCCTAGTTATGTAATAGGCGAGAGGCTGAGGGCTATAGAAATGGAGATTGGTGTCATCTGATGTGCCTTGTGGCATGGGAAGGACTTGACTTGATATGTAAAATATACTGTATATATGATATTTTGTTCTGTCACTAATTAACAGAGAAGCCAAAAGCTCCTGCTCCAGCTCCTGCAGCACCCGCAGCTCCTGCAGCTCCTGAACCAGTTAAGAAATTGGACAATTTATTCTTCATTGAAGAACCCAAGAGTGTCCGTATCACTGAGAGTAAGTCCCCTCTTTTGTAGGCCAGTGGTCTTGATTAATTGAGTGGTCACTCCCAGTTTATTGGGCCTTGATGCAAAGCACCTACCAAGGGTGTTAAATTAATTTCTGAAATAAAATAAACTGGTCTTTAATGTCTTTAAAGAGGGAACTGCGACCTTCATCGCCAAGGTTGGCGGGGATCCCATTCCTAATGTGAAATGGATGAAGGGCAAATGGAGGCAGATGACTCATGGTGGTCGCATTGCCATTGTACAGAAGGACCTAGAGTCCAAGCTGGAAATCAGAGATGTGACCAAATCTGACGCTGGCCAGTATAGATGTGTAGCCTCAAACACACATGGACAAATCGAATCCAGCGTTGACCTGACTGTTGATGAGAGGAAAGGGATTACACCTGAAATGGTCACATTGAAGAAGTGAGTTTAAGATTTGATGTCCTCCATATTTCTATGTATATACTGCAAATATACTGTACTATACCTTTTTAAATATATTTAACAGTTATTCCACGAAATCGAATCGTACATAAGCTGATAGGCAACAAGGTATGTAACACAGAGTTGTCTATAATCCATGTATGATGAGATTGAGTGGAATAACTGTTTCATTCTATCCGCATTCACTGGATTTTGAGAAGCAGAGCATTTTTATTTTTGCAAATTTGATAAATAAAAACTTTATACAAAACGTCCGACAAAATAATTTCTGAGGTATAAAGTGCCGTCTTGCTGTCGTGCCGAGGTATAGAATAGCTTTAGACATTTATTTAATTCTTCCTTGGACATTTCAGT
>JAODOF010000028.1:1374177-1387470 GCA_027576175.1 Sciades proops | reverse complement strand
GCTTGCAACATTTATTGTGCAAGGTGGCCCACTTTAGATCGTTCCTTCTGGACTAGATGGGGCCGGAGTGAGCTACACCGTCACTGACGGTCTCGTTTTTTTAATGTTTCTCAGATGTCTGGTCTTAAATTTGGAAAGAAATATAAGTACAGAGTCATTGCTGAGAATGCAGCTGGTCAGTCTGACCCATCTAATATTGTTGGGCCTGTGGTGGCAGATGACCCACACTGTAAGTGTTGAACCATTTCACATATCTATTGTATTGTTTTTACAGTAGAGTATAATAAATTATGCTGTTTATTCCTATTAATTTAGTTGCACCTACACTGGACTTGAGTGCCTTTAAGGATGGCCTGGAGGTCATCGTTCCTCAGCCTCTTTCTATTCATGTTCCCATCACTGGATATCCGACACCCACTGCTAAGTGGACCTTTGGTGACAAGGAACTCACTGCTGGTGACCGAGTGTCCATGGTCACAAAGAGCACATATACAGCGTTAGTCATTACTCCAAGTGTGCGGCCTGATAAAGGCATATATTCTCTTACGTTGGAGAATGATGTAAGCAGTGTCTCTGGAGAAATTGATGTCAATGTCATAGGTATGCTCCGTACATTGTGTTAGAATCATCACTTTGGTTTTCTTTTCTCAAGTATAAAACTTAATGTTTACTTCTATTGTTGCAGCATGTCCAAGTGCACCCAAGGACTTCAAGGTTGCAGAAGTAACCAGAAAACATGTGCATCTTATGTGGGAAGCACCAGACCATGATGGAGGTAGTCCACTGACTGGCTACCAGGTTGAAAAGCGTGATGTGTCCAGAAAGACATGGATCAAGGTATTCAACTTACACTAAATTCACAAACTTTTAAGTTGTCCTATGCTAAGTTATACCGCGAGCTGGCCTAGTGGTTAGCGTGTCCACCTCTTGATCGGGAGATGGTGAGTTCTACTTGCGGTTGGGTCATACCAAAGACCATCATAAAAATGGTATCTACTGCCGTCTGGCAAGGCATGCTGCAATACAGATGTGAGTGGGGAGTCAAACTCTCGTGGTTATCAGAGGACTAGCCCCTCACTGTAACCCTAGCTGTTTAGGTGAGAGGCCGAGGTCTATAGAAGTGGAGATTGGTACCGCCCAATGCACCTTAAGGGCCTAGTTAGTACTGGGACAGGAGACTGCCTGGGAAGACCAGGTCCTGGCATGGGAGGGACTTTGACTTTTGATGCTAAATTATACTTTTCAGCAGTACTAATTTTTTATTTTATTTCAAATTTAAACTTTAGGTCATTAGTGGTGTGCAAGACCAAGAATACACTGTCACGGATGTGATTGAGGGCAAGGAGTACTTGTTTAGAGTCATTGCTTCCAACAAGTGTGGCCTTGGAGAGCCTGCATACACTGACGACCCTGTAAATGTATCTTCACCAGCCAGTAAGTGACCATGAGAAAATAACAATAGCCAAATAGACTTGCAGCAAGCACAACAAATTCTTACTTTTTTTTTTTTAACAGCTGTTCCAGATCCACCAGAGAATCTTAAATGGAGAGACAAATCTGCCAGCAAAATATTTCTTTCTTGGGAACCGCCAAAATGGGATGGTGGTGCTCCAATAAAAGGCTATACTGTTGACAAATGCCAACGTGGCACTGACAGGTGGGAGCCATGTGGAGACCCAATACCTGATCTCAAGTAAGTGAACAAAAAATAGGGAAACACTTTATCTGACTTGTTGTTTTGATAAATTAACACAAAATGTTGTCCTTACAATCACTTTTTTTCTGCCCTAGGCTTGAGGTTACTGGTCTGATCGAGGGACAGTGGTATGCTTATCGTGTGAGGGCCTTGAACAGACTGGGTTCAGGTAGACCTTGTAAGGCAACTGATGAGATCCTGGCTGTTGATCCTAAAGGTACGATAAAAGAACAACTTTTCTTTTTTTATCATCTCTGTGTCTTATATTAATGTGTAAGATCACCAGTGTCTTTACCCTCCCTTACCATTTGTTACAGAGCCACCAGAAATTCACTTGGATGTGAAACTCCTGGCAGGCTTAACTGCAAAGGCTGGCACAAAGATCGAACTTCCTGCTGACATCACAGGCAAACCAGAACCTAAAGTCAAATGGACTAAGGCTGATCTTATCCTTAAGGAAGATGACAGAATATCTATTGATACCAAGCCTGGTCACTCCACAGTGTCAATTGCTAAGACAAAAAGGGATGACTCAGCAACATACATTATTGAAGCGGTTAACAGCAGTGGCCGTGCAACTGCAACCGTTGATGTCAACATTCTAGGTACTGTAATTTATTCCATATAACATAAGACCTAATAGGTTTCTAAAGCAACTTATAAAAGTGTAAAGCTTAACAGCCAGTTCTCATGAGTAAGGGTCTCTTCTAAAAGTATATATTTCTTCTAAAAGAAAAATAACCTATTGTGTATATAACATACTCATTTCCATTTATATAGATAAACCTGGCCCTCCAGCCGCCTTCGATATCTCTGAAATCACCAGTGAATCCTGTTTACTGGCCTGGAATCCACCCAGAGATGATGGTGGCTCAAAGGTGACAAACTACATTGTTGAAAGAAGGGCTGTAGACAGTGAAATCTGGTACAAGCTGTCTTCAACTGTGAAGCAGACCAACTACAAAGCCACCAAACTTGTGACTTTCAAAGAATATATCTTTAGAGTCTATGCTGAGAATCAATTTGGCATTGGTCCACCAGCTGAACATGCTCCAATTATTGCCAGATATTCCTTTGGTATGTTAAATTAATCTTCACAGGTATTAAAAATATCATTGCTTCCCACCCCAAATATATAATAATGAATATATGTTACTAATGTTTTAACTAGATCCACCTGGACCTCCATACAAACTGGAGGCATCAGATATTGCTAAGGATGCTGTAACTCTGACCTGGTATGAACCTGATGAAGATGGAGGAAGTCCTATCACTGGCTACTGGGTTGAGAGGTTTGAGCCAGAAGCTGATAAGTGGATAAGATGCAATAAAATACCAGTCATGGACACGAACTTGAGGTAGGAATTTAGAATACACAAAATTAAGACATGGTAACAGGTTTACAGCAAAATCTACAGCTTTCATATTTTATACTTTTTTGGGTGAATTTAGGGTAAAAGGATTGCCCACAAGAAAGAAATGTAAGTTCCGTGTCTTGGCTGAAAATCTTGCTGGACCAGGCAAGCCAAGCAAAGAGACTGACCAAATCATGATCAAGGATCCTATCGGTAAACTACAGCATTTTTATGGTTGAGCTTTTTCAATTCTTTGTACCACAAAGTATACTATAAACACTGTATACTATACACACACTATATGGATAAAGGTTTTGGACACTTGAACATCACACCAACATGTGGGCCTTCCCCAAACTGTTGCTACAAAATTGAAAGCACGAAATTGTATAGGATGTCTCTGTATGCTGTATCATTACAATTTCCCTTCACTGGAACTAAGGGGCCAGAACCTGTTCCAGAAAGACTGTTCCCCTGTGCACAAAGCAAGGTCCATGAAGACATGGTTTGCCAAGTTTGAAATGAAAGAACTCAAGTTGAACACCTTTGCGATGGACTAGAACACCTACTCTGCCCCAGGTCTTCTCGCCCAACATCAGTGCCTGACCTCTGTAATGCTGTTGGGGCTGAATGACTGAGCACAAATCCCCACAGCCGTAATTCAAAACCTTTGGGAAAGCCTTCCCTAAAGAGTGGAGGTTATTATATTTGGCACTACTGTATACCTGGAATGTGATGTTCAAAAATATGGGTGTGATGTTCAGGTTTCCATAAACATGTGGCCATAGAGTGTGGATGTGTGGGGAAGAAGGCTGAAACATGTATGTCATTTTAGATCCCCCATGGCCTCCTGGCAAGCCAACTGTTAAGGATGTTGCAAAGACATCTGCTTTCTTGCAATGGACAAAGCCTGAGCATGATGGTGGTGCGAAGATTGAGTCCTATGTTATTGAGCTTCTGAAGAGTGGTACTGAGGACTGGGTTCGTGTGGCAGACGGTATACCTTCTGTTGAATATTTTCTGAAGGGATTAATGGAGAAGCAGGAATACTCCTTCCGTGTCCGAGCTGTCAATGCAGCAGGCGAGAGTGAACCAAGTGAACCTAGCAATCCCGTTCTTTGCAAGGAGAGACTCAGTAAGCAGTTTATGATTTTTTTTGTTTGTTTAATAATATGTTTGTAATATTTGGATTATACTTTTATGAGACTTTTTCTTGGTATTGTTTGCATTTGTATTGAGACCTTTTATTTTTATTGTATTAATTTTAATGGAGACAGCACAGTGGTGCAGTGGTTAGCACTGTCGCCTCACAGCAAGAAGGTTTGAGCCCAGAGTGGCTGACAGGGGCCCTTCTGTATGGTGTTTGCATGTTCTCCCCATGTCTGTGTGAGTTTGCACTGGTTTCCACTGTCCAAAGACATGCAATTAGGTTAACTAGCTACTCTAAATTGCCATAAGTGTGAATGTATGTGAATGGTTGAGAGGAGAAAACCTCTATAAATAATCCAGTAGAAGACAATGGAAAACCACTACTGTAATCTTACTCTGGAGACTTGGACCTGCCCCCAGATAGAGCACTATAAATAAATACATATTTTAATGGATTTTTAATGTATGCTCACTTTGGCTATAACAAGGTGCTCTATGTGGCTATACAAACAAACAAACAAACAAACAAGTTAATCATAATAATAAATATGGCCGCAAGCAATGATGAAGGGCCCGAGCACCTCCAGCATACCAAATCTGGCATGAATCCAACAAACTGCCTAGGAGGAGAACGTCAAAATGTAACGTGTCAAAATGCACAAAATAACTTACTTCCTGTTGAGTATGGCTAATATAATGTACATTACAATTTTGTTCATTTTGGGGTACCCCACACCCCTACCAAATTTGACATGGATTGGTGAAACTACGTACTGCGCAAAAGTCTCAATGACGTGGGGGTGCTATGGAATCCCTGGATACATCTGGGGCCAAGCCTCTATCCCTGAGTAGCAGTGGCCAGGACTGATGTGTGTACCAAATTTCATAAGTTTTCGCCCATGGGAACCACCTCAAAAATGGCCAAGTCTTGAAGAAAAAAAAAAATAAAAATAATCATAATAAGAAGAAGAATAAAAAAATATTTATTCATTGTTTATTTTCAGTTTGTACTTTTTACTGCCAGTTTCTACAAACACTTTTTTCTTTCTTATCAGATCCTCCATCACCACCAAGATGGCTCGAGGTGGTTAGTATTTCCCGTAACAATGCCGAACTCAAGTGGACAGCCCCAGAGAGAGATGGTGGTTCTCCAATTACCAACTATATTGTGGAAAAGAGAGATGTGAGACGCAAAGGCTGGCAGGTTGTGGATACCACAGTGAAGGAGCTGAAATGTACTGTCACGCCACTGAACGATGGCTCTCTCTATGTATTCCGTGTGGCAGCTGAGAATGCTGTTGGACCAAGTGAATACTGTGAAATTGTAGACTCCGTTCTGGCAAAAGACACGTTCAGTAAGCCCAAAAGCCTTGGCAATCTTTATTTTACGTTCTTCAAATAAAAGCTAATGGGTTTGATGTCTACTGATATTATTTAACCATTCAACTCTTCTAGCTACACCTGGACCTCCTTATGCTCTGACAGTCACAGACGTGTCAAAGACACATGTTGATCTTAAATGGGAGGCACCTAAGAATGATGGTGGCAGACCTATCTTGCGGTACGCAAATACTAAAAAAATTTCCTTGAGTAGATTTGTGTTCATCATGGGGCTCCTACTGTGCCACTGAACTCTGTATATATTAAAACTTTTAGGTATGTTATTGAGAAGAAAGAGAAACTTGGAACTCGCTGGGTGAAATCTGCAAAGACATCAGGCCCTGACTGCAAGTACCGGGTCACTGATGTCATTGAAGGAACTGAGGTACAGTTCCAGGTCCTTGCTGAGAATGAGGCTGGGGTTGGTCACCCAAGTGAACCTACAGACATTGTGGTAATTGAGGACCCAACAGGTATGTTGAAAAAGATGATATATCAAATTTCTGTAGAATCTGCAATAAGTGAATTACATATACCAAATCAAGATGCATGTTATATTCGGATCAAAAGTATATTTTGTGTTTTTCCAGGTCCACCATCTCCTCCTCAGGATCTCCATGTCACCGAGGCAGCTAGGGACCATATCTCTATTGCATGGAAAGCTCCAGAAAGAAATGGAGGAAGTCCAGTCACTGGATACCACATTGAGCTCTGTGAGGCTGGAACAGAAAAGTGGATGAGAGTTAACTCTCGTCCAGTTAAAGAGCTGAAATACAGGGCTGGGGAGGAGGAAGGCATTGTTCCTGAGAAGCAGTACATTTTCAGAGTCCGTGCTGTCAATTCTGTTGGTGTTAGTGAGCCCTCTGACATCTCTGAGAGTGTATATGCTAAAGACTCTGACTGTAAGCTGAATCCTTTTCATGTTTTGATTAATTCTACATGATTGTCATTACTGTAACAACTTAATTTGACCCTACTGAATGGGGAGTTCATTGTTTGGTTCCTGACAATCCTTGTAGGCAACCCTACTATTGAGTTCCAGACCAAGGACGTTGTTGTTGTAGAGGGTGAGAAGATGCACCTCCCAATTCCATTTAAGGCTGTTCCATCACCTAGGATTACATGGCACAAAGATGGCAAGGAGATGAAGGCTGACGAGAGAATTTCATTCAGATCAGATTACACTTCCTGCCACCTGGAAATTCCAGGCTGCCTTCATGCTGATGCTGGCCAATACAAAGTTACGCTGGAGAACAGCCTTGGAGCAATCAGCGGGACAATTAATGTTAAAGTTATTGGTATGATTACCCAGTCCATTGTAGAGGGACAGCATTATTACATAGATATTCCAGAAAATAGACACTGCTGTCATACATAAGCACTACTTTGATTTTTATGAAGTATAGATTTTTCATCATGATATTTATTTTCGCACATAGGTCTTCCTGGGCCATGCAAGGAAATTGCTGCTAGCGATATCACCAAGAACTCCTGCAAAGTGACATGGGAACCTCCAGACTATGATGGTGGCAGTCCAGTCTTGCACTATGTGCTGCAGCGCAGAGAAGCAGGCAGGAGAACGTATGTCAATATCATGTCTGGTGAGAACAAATTGAGCTGGCCTGTCAAGGACCTCATCCAAAATGGAGAGTACTATTTCCGTGTCCAAGCAGTGAATAAAATCGGAGGTGGCGAGTTTATTGAGCTTCGCAATCCCGTAATTGCTGAGGATCAGAAGTGTGAGTAATTTCAGAGAAGATTTATTTCAAAATTCTCAATATGCCAACATAATTGCTTACCTTCTGTTTTGTCCTATATATACAGATCCACCTGATCCACCTGTTGATGTTGAGACTCACAACCCTACTTCTGAATCTGTGACCCTTACTTGGAAGCCACCCATGTATGATGGTGGATGCAAGATAATGGGTTACATTCTAGAGAAGAAGATGAAAGGTCAAGATAAATTTGAGAGATGCAATGACTTCCTTGTGCCAGTATTGTCCTATACGGTGAAGGGCTTGAAGCCAGGAAAAGAGTATCAGTTCCGTGTGCGTGCAGAGAATGCAGCAGGAATTAGCGAGCCTTCTCGTAATACTCCTCTGGTCAAAGCTACTGATGCAGTTGGTATGGACAAGAAATGGTCTAATTGTTTTATACTCCAATAATTTGTCACCTATACTTTCAATATAACAGTTTGTTTCATTTAATTATCCTCAATTTCAGATCGTCCCAAAGTGTTCCTCAGTGGCAGTTTGCAGTCAGGCTTAAATGTCAGGAGAGGTGAGGAGATCCAACTGACCGCCTACATTTCTGGTTTTCCTTACCCGGAAATAACATGGATGAGGAACAATTCAACCATCAGACCAGAGGCACTGAAGAAGAGGCCAGAAAAGCCTATTAGAAAGAAGAAGGAAAAGAAGGCAGAGGAAGAAAAAATAGAAGACAAGGAGAAAAAGGAGGAGGAGACAAAGGAAGAGCCAGACAAGAAGGAGGAAGAGAAGAAGGAGGAAGAGAAGGAGGCAGAGGAGCCAGAAGAGGAATACCACCCATCTCTGAATGAGCGTCTTACAATTGATAACTCAAGGAAGGGTGAATCCTGCATTCTTGTGAAAGATGTTATCAGAGGCGATCATGGTGTTTTCACCATTAAGGTGGAGAATGATCATGGTGTTGCCTCTGCCACCTGTGAAGTTAATGTTCTTGGTAAATGAAATTCATGTGATTTCTATATCGTTTTTGACTGAATTATATTAGATTATTTTAAGCTTGTTAATGTACTGGGGGAGAAGCTCATGTGTTTTTGTTTATATATTCCAGATATTCCTGGACCTCCAGTCAACTTCAGATTTGAGGAGGTCAGGAAAGATTCTATCCTCTGCAAATGGGAACCTCCTCTAGATGATGGTGGCAGTGAGGTCTTAAATTATGTACTGGAGAAAAAAGATAATACCAAGGCTGACGCTGGATGGGTCACTGTGACATCAACTCTCAGAGGTTGCAAGTACCCAGTGACAAAACTGATTGAAAGAAAGGAGTATATTTTCAGAGTTACTGCTGAGAACAGATTTGGTCCTGGAAAACCAGCTATCTCAAAACCTGTCATTGCCAAGAATCCATTTGGTAACATTATTTTAATTTTTCACTACTTTTTTTTTTGTCATTCTTGATCCCTACTCTTTTAAGGTTGTAGGTTGATATTTGACATTTTCCATATTTCAGATCCCCCAGAGGCACCTGAGAAACCTGAAATTATGGACATTACAGCTAACAGCATGGTTGTTACTTGGAATGAACCAAATGACAATGGGAGCCCCATCCAAGGATACTGGGTAGAAAAACGAGAAATTAACAGTACACACTGGGCACGAGTTAATCGCAACATCATTGATGCACTGGAAGTAAAAGTAGAAGGACTTTTGGAAGGCTTGACATACATTTTCAGGGTCTGTGCAGAAAATGTAGCTGGATGTGGAAAGTTCAGTCCACCATCAGAGCCAAAAACAGCCCAGGCTCCTATCTGTAAGTTGACATCACGTTATTGTATTGCATATTAAAAGTACTGCCTTTACATCATAATTACTTGCAACTGTTTTTTTGTATAAAACTAAATTCATTGTTTTTTTTTTTTTGTTTTTTTTAGTGCCACCGGGTCCACCAATTCCACGTGTTGTTGACACTACAGACCATTCAATAATAGTTGAATGGGATCCTCCAGCAGACAATGGTGGTGCAGAAATATTTGGTTATCAGGTTGACAAGGTAATTGCTGGAACTAAGGACTGGTCACGGGCCACAGAGAGACCATGGAAGAACCGCACGTTTACTGTATATGGTGTCAGAGAAGGAGCTAAGTACATTGTCCGTGTGGTGGCAGTCAACTGTGCTGGTGAAGGTGCTCCTGGTATGACAGATGCTGCCATTGTCAGGAATCCAGCAGGTATAAAATCGTAAACAAGTGTTTAATGTGAAAAACATGAGAAACATTATGAGGTGAGATTTGAAGGTTGAGTTTATGACTCTGTTAATTTCCCCAAACAGAGGTGCCTGTAATTGAACTTGATATCTCTGTGAAGCATGGTCTTGTTGTAAGAGCTGGAGAGTTGCTGAGGATCCCTGCACATGTAACAGGTAAACCAAAACCATCACTTACCTGGACAAAGGATGATGCAGCTCCTGACAAAGCGCGTGCGGAAATCGAAGAAGTAGGACAGGACAGCACTTTCATCATCAAGACCTCTAAAAGAAGTGACAGTGGTAGATATCAGATCACTGCAGCAAACCCAAGTGCTATCAAGTCTGCATGGACCAGGGTTGAAGTTGTGGGTAAGAACTGGTATTATATTCTTTTGAACTCTTAACTACCCAACTCTCCAGTATTTGGCCAATTTATATTGGTTTGTAATGATAAAATTACATAACAAAGCTTTACTTTTAAAAATGTTTATTCAGATGTTCCTGGGCCTGTACTTGACCTCAAGCCTGTAATAGTAACCAGAAAGTTAATGATTCTGAACTGGTCTGATCCTGACGATGATGGTGGCAGTGATTTGACTGGCTTCATTGTTGAAAGAAGAGAGCCAAAGATGCACACATGGAGACAGCCCATTGAAACAGTCGCATCCAAATGTGAACTTGTAGGTATTATTGAAGGACAGGAGTACATCTTCCGAGTTGTGGCCATGAACAAATACGGTTGTGGCCCACCAGTTGATCTTGGACCTATTCGTGCAGTTGATCCACAAGGTAATGTGACTTTTTTTTTTTTTTTACACAGATCAAAATGTACTTCCTGAAACAAGAAAACTGCAATAATTAAATGTGCTTTTATTTAATATCAGGTCCACCATCCTCTCCTGAGAAGTTCAACTACACAGAAAGAACTAAGACAAGCCTTACCCTTACATGGAAACCACCTCGCAATGATGGTGGTAGTCCAATTCTTGGCTATATCATTGAAAAGAGACGTCAAGATCAGCCTGCTTTCCAGCCTGTCTCCAAAGACTTGTGCCCTGATCTGACACTGACTGTGGAGAATCTGGATGAGCTGCATATGTATGAGTTCCGTGCAAAGGCTGTTAACAGCATGGGTGAAAGTGATCCTTCTATACTCTTGACTGTTGTGATTCAGGATGATGAAGGTTTGTCTGGTCATGGGTTATCTACTCTTCCAAAACAAGACATTTATCTATTCTCTATACTATTTATTTATTTATTCATTCATTTATTTATTTAACAGTTGCTCCAACTTTGCACATGATGAAGCACTTCAAAGGTGACTTGATTAGAGTGAGGAAGAACGAGCCAATTGAGATTCCTGCTGAAATCACAGGTCTCCCAATGCCAAAGGTAGAATGGCTGAAAGATGATATTGTTATTGAAAAGCCCACTGAGAGAGTCCTGTTTGAAACCAAAGAGATTAACAGAGTCACAGAACACACCAAACTCACTATCCCAGCTACTACAAGGCGGGAAAAGGGAACATACACAGTCACAGCCTCAAATCGCCTTGGGTCAGCCAGCCATTCCATTACAGTGGAGGTGCTAGGTGAGTTTAGATAAAATCATCCCTTTCATAAAGTTATTAATTTAAAGAGATAAGTTGCATAATTGTTGTTTAATGTTTTATTAGATCGACCAACACCACCAAGAAATGTTGCAGTTTCAAATATCCGAGCCAAGTCTTGCCAGCTGACCTGGGATGCACCACTGGATACTGGTGGCAGTGAGATCACCAACTACATTGTTGAGAAGAAAGACCTTAATGTCGAAGATGTTGAGAAAGCTGAATGGGTTCAGGTTACTAACACCATTATAGAGAGAAAACATGGGGTAAGCAAGTTAAGCATTTGTGATAAGTTAACCAACTTAATTAACCAAGATATTGGCATTAATTAATCAGTGTAACTACTAGTTTAAGCCCATTACTCTGTATCTTGTAGGTATGGGACCTTGTAACTGGTGGAAACTATATGTTCAGAGTTAAAGCTGAGAATAAGTATGGAATAAGTGATGGCTGTGAAACAGAGGAAGTGCAAATAAAGGATCCGTTTGCCCTACCTGGTCCCCCAGAAAAAGTTGCGATAGCAGAACATTCTAAATTTCATATGCTAGTAACATGGGAACCTCCTATGGATTGTGGTGGATCTATGATCACTGGCTATTGGCTGGAGAAGCGTGAAAAAGGCACCACCTACTGGGCTAAAGTAAATAAGACCATGGTGTCAAAACGTGGCTTGAAAGGCTGGGAATTTCAGGCCACACATCTCATTGAGGGACTTGAGTATGAATTCCGAGTGATGGCTTGCAATGCTGCAGGAATTGGCCCCCCAAGTGCCGTCTCTGAATCAGCTTTTGCTACTGATCCTCTCAGTAAGCTGATTTACAGCAAAGATTGGTGTAACACACATTTCTATATACATGTGTGTTTATGTGTGTAACATATGTACATTCTTCGTGTGTTTGTGTACTTTAGCTCCACCTGGCATGCCAGCAGCTCCTGTAGTTACTGACAAAACCAAGCGTAGTGTCACTCTGTCATGGAAACCACCAGCCAAAGATGGCGGCAGACCAATCAAAGGTTACATAATTGAGATCCAGGGTGAGGGTACGTCTGACTGGGCAAGGGTGAATGATGCAGACAGTCTACATCCTACTACTGAATTCACCGTTCCCAATCTCCAGGAACTCAAGAAATACAGATTTAGAATTATTGCAGTCAATGATATTGGCGAATCTGAGCCGAGTCCTAGAACTACAGAAGTTCTCATGGAGGACATTCACAGTAAGCTTTCCATGTAAAATTGGATTTCGGTCTTAATTCAAATGCTTTCATTTAATTTTCTAACATTGTGGAATTTTTAACTCCACAGCTGAGCCAAAACTATTTTTGGGCATCAGTGCTGAAGAATTACAGTGTATCCGTGCTGGATCTCCAATCAAAATCCCAGTAACTGTTACTGGGCGTCCTGTTCCCAAGGTTACTTGGGAATTTGATGGCAAAGCAAAGACAGAGAAGAAAGACCGTCTTCATACCCTGCCAGTTGATTCGCAGGTATCGCAACTGATTGTCTGACAATAGTTTGACACATTCACTGGAATTGTTCTTTTACATTTTAACTCAGGTTTTATGGGCAGTAGTGACAGAGTGTTTAAAGTTCTGTGTCCGGTTGTTCAAAACGTGGTTATCTTTTAACCAATGGTTAAATCACTTAACATTATGTTAAATATAACCTACGGTTAAACTGATGTTCAAAACTCTGTTAAAGTTAACCAAGTGGTTAAAGTTAACACACCTCCCAGCTGCCATTATCTTTTAATCAAGTGGTTATGTAAACATCAAAATGGTGTTCATCTTACAGGTGAACACTGCTGGCATGTTCCCAATTGTTAATGCACGCCGTCCAAAATAGTTCAGACAAGAACCAAATGAGTTACTTCATACAATGACACAGAACTTCGACATCGGTTCCAATTTGGGAGACAATCTCTCCGTTATATATTTGATTTGTTGCAAGAAGATTTGGAATGCCCAATGTGAAGAAGCCATGCATTGTCCGTTGAGAAGCAGGTGCTCATTGCCCTTAGATTTTATGCAAGCGGCAGTTTTTTCCAAGTCAAGTTTGTTTGTATGGCTCTTTTAACAATAGACATTGTCCCAAAGCAGCTTTACAGAATCTGAATGACCCAAGACATGAGACAATTTTATCCCTA
>JAODOF010000028.1:1360614-1371035 GCA_027576175.1 Sciades proops | reverse complement strand
GGACCTGGCAATATGGGGGGGGGGGTGTATATTATTTTAGCTATTTCTGTTTCTTTTAAATTGTTGATAACAAAGTGACATATCTGACTTGATGCACTCTGCCATTTTGTTTCTCTCCAATCACGGTATATGAGCCGATATCCTAGTAGTAGTAGAGTAGCCAATCAGAGTGCATGATTGGTCATGTCTAGTCAATGTGGATAGAATAAAGAATAAAACAAGATATTCAGCTGTGTCTAAACTGAATGTACATCTCATTATGATTATTGTTTCAGGTGCTCCAACCATTGAGCTTAGAGAATCTCTGGAGTGTGCAGAAACCCATGATGTCAACATACTTGCCAAGATCCAGGGCTGTCCATTCCCATCACTTGTTTGGCAGAAAGCCACATGTGACAAGCCTGATGAAAAGTCTGATGTACAATATGATCTGCATATCAATAAACTTGTCTCTGATGACAAATGCAGTCTGGTAATTCAGCAATCAAAGAGAGATGACAGTGGAATTTATACACTCACTGCTACTAACAGCCTTGGCAAGGCTTCCAAGGATATCAAACTTACAATTTTGGGTATGTTTTTTTTTTTTTTTAATTTAATTTTTTTAAACCAGCTGTAAAACAAAGATCAATAGATCACCTTAACATACTACTTTACTAAAGGTACTGATTTATGCAAATGATGTGACCATAATATTATTGTGTTTATCTATAGGACGACCAGGGCCACCAGTTGGGCCAGTCAAAATTGAGGAGGTTTTTGCTGAAAGGATTGCACTCTCCTGGAAGCCACCCTTGGATGATGGTGGTTCCAAAATCACAAACTATGTCATTGAGAAACGTGAGGACAACAGAAAGAATTGGGTGCCTGTATCTAGTGATATTAAGGAATGTGCATATACAGTTCATAGGCTAACAGAAGGACATGAATATGAGTTCCGTATTATGGCCCAGAACAAATATGGTGTTGGACCACCACTCTATAGTGAGCCTGAGAAAGCAAGAAACCTATTCAGTAAGTAATTCAGTTTTGTGCACTTTGATGATCTATTTTTGCTTAAACAGTATTTTGCTAAATGACCCTATGTTCACAAAAGTGAGTGAAAAGTCACTCATTTCACTTGTAGTTTTTCCATTGTAGGCATGGAGTTAAAATACAGCCTATATAACCTACACACCACAATACGTACAATACACTTCACATTTGTTTGACATGTATTTAAGTTTGATTTGTACTTTCCTCTACATTACACACTAGATTTTGTACTAGATTTGTTAGCAGATTAGCAAAGCAAGCTGAATTGGGAACATCTCAATTCACATGTTGCTTGTTGTGCGATTATTTTGTTGCTTGACACTGTCTCTAAAACCATGGCTATGTCCATACATAGAAAATTAACGGTCACCTTTTGGCTGCTGGTGTGAACGTAGGGTCAAAAGCACTTTTTAAAGGCACTGTCTGATGTAATTAAATTTTAACGTACTCCTCTACAACAGCTGTCCCTGGCCAGTGTAACAAGCCAACTGTCTCAGAAGTCACTCTTGAATCCATGACTGTTGAATGGGAGGAGCCAGAATATGATGGTGGATCTCCAGTCACTGGCTATTGGCTGGAGAAGAAGGAAACTACATCAAAACGTTGGACTAAAGTGAACCGTGACCCCATTAGAATCAGGCCCCTTAGTGTTTCACATATTGTGACTGGTCTTTTGGAAGGCGCTACCTACCAGTTCCGTGTTATTGCCATTAATGCTGCTGGATGTGGACTTCCAAGTCTGCCTTCAGATCCTGTTGTTTCTAGAGATCCAATTGGTATGTTCCAGATTCTGTATTAGTAACAGGTTCTGATAATTGACTACAAAAAATATTCTTATGAAATATATATTCTTCTTACAGCTCCTCCAGGACCTCCGATTCCAAAGGTAATAGATTGCACTAAGTCAACTGTAGAGCTTGACTGGATTCCTCCACTGATTGATGGTGGATCTAAGATCACAGGATACTTTGTTGAGTACAAAGAAGAAGGAAAGGAGGAATGGGAGAAGGTAGTTAAATACACAATTCAGGCATATGAGTACAAGTCTTCAAAATATTTATTGAAAGTATATAAGCATTTATACTTCCTTTTAGTGAAATTCTATTTTTCTTTGTAGGCTAAAGACAAGGAGATTAGAGGCACCAAGTTTGTTGTTCCTGGACTCAAAGAGCTTGGACTTTACAGATTCAGAGTAAGAGCAGTGAATGTTGCAGGAGTTGGTGAACCAGGTGAAGTCACAGAAGTGATTGAGGTCAAGGATAGAACAAGTAAGAACAAATTACTACTATTAATGAGTTTTCCAGCCATGGAACAGTATGATGAAAAAAATGGTCTTGTACGCTAGTAGCATCATGTGTCTGATTCTCTACTCCTGAATTGGCATAGACTTAATTGACTATTTTATTTAGAGTAATGTTTCTGTTTTAGGCTTCTGTTATAGTTCAATGTGTCACGATAGTCTAGAAGAAATTAAATTCCAAACACATACTGTTTTCTTTAGTTCCTCCTGAAGTGGACCTGGATGCAACTGTCAAGGAGAAGATCACAGTTCATGCTGGTGGCGTAATCCGTATTATTGCTTACGTATCTGGCAAACCTGCACCAGAAATTATCTGGAACAAAGATGATGGTGATATGCCTAAAGAGGCTGTTGTTGAGACAACTGCTATCAGCTCTTCACTGGTCATCAAAAATTGTAAAAGACAACAACAAGGTATTTACACCCTGACCGCCAAGAATGAAGGAGGAGAAAGGAAGAAGACAATAATTGTGGAAGTGCTGGGTGAGTATTCTGTCCATGATATGATTTATGTGATTGATTTTTTTTTTTTTTTTGTTTTTTGGCACAATATAGTGCAAACCTGTATTTTTTTTTTCCTTTTAAGATGTTCCTGGACCTGTTGGTCAGCCTTTCTCTGGTATAAATCTGACCAATGACTCTTGCAAGCTGACATGGTCTTCACCTGAGGATGATGGTGGCTCAGCCATTACCAATTACATAATAGAAAAAAGAGAATCTGACCGCAGAGGCTGGACTTCAGTAACATACACTGTGACCAGACATAATGCTGTGGTTCAGGGTCTTGTTAATGGCAAAGCTTACTTCTTCAGAATTGCTGCTGAAAATATAATTGGAAGGGGCCCATTTACTGAAACTCCATCAGAAGTTCTTATTAAGGATCCTCTTTGTAAGTCATTTTAGTAGATAAATACATATTGTATGCATAAAAATCCATCAATACACTTATATTTGTCATTTTCACATATTTGCTTTATTTATTTTTATTTTATTTTTTTTTCTTTAGCTGTCCCTGAGCGTCCAGAGGATCTGGAGGTAACAGCTGTCACAAAAGATTCGATTAGCTTAGCTTGGAGACCACCAAAGTATGATGGTGGTGCAGAAGTGACAAGTTATGTTCTTGAAGTCCGTCAGCTAGGAAAGGACAAATTTACTCGTGTTGCAACTGACAGCAAGCTAATGGATCGTAAATTTATTGCTGAGGGTCTCAAAGAGGGCGCAACATATGAATTCCGTGTCAGTGCTGTAAATCAAATTGGCCAAGGCAAGCCATCATTCAGCACTAAACCTATTACATGCAAGGATGAGCTTGGTAAGTAACAAACAAATAATGTGAATGTGAAATAATGTGACATTACAGTTGTAATGCAATATGAGGTTAACATGATTTTTACAATTATTTGTTATTATTAAATTTTAGAGCCACCTATCCTTGATCTGGAATTCCGTGACACGCTTTTAGTTCGTGTTGGGCATCCCTGCACTCTCCAAGGTTGTTATACAGGGAATCCAACACCAACAATCAAATGGTTTAAAAATGATGAGGAACTTCAAGCAAATGATGAGATTATGCTCACTAGCACCAAGAGGACCTTGTGCTTGTCTATTGAAAAGGCTAAGCGTGATCATAGTGGTAAATACAGTGTGGTTGTGGAGAACTCAACTGGCATACAGAAGGGCATCTGCACTGTTACTGTTGTTGGTGAGTTTTGGATCTTTGGTCTTATTAGCCAGATGCTATTTTGCTTTTACTGTATAGTGTTCAATCTTTTCTAGTTTTATGAATTTTATTGATTGATTGATTGCTTTATTCTGAACAGTAAAGAAAAAAAATAAAAAATATGCAATAATCAAAACATCATCATGAACTAACAGAATGGTGCAGCCACAAGGCAATACATAATAATGTTCGGAAAGGATTAGGAAGAAGTAATACATTTTAAGTAATATAATGTGTGTAAATATTTTCAGATCGACCACAGCCTCCGGAGGGCCCTGTTGTCTTTGAAGAAATATTTAGGGATCACATGGTTATTTCTTGGAAACCACCACTGGATGATGGTGGATGTGCTGTATCAAATTACATTGTTGAAAAGAGAGATAGCAACAGGGATCTCTGGATGCCTGTCACAGAGTCCTGCACGAGAACAACATGTAGAGTACCCAAACTAATTGAGGGCAGAGGGTACATTATTAGAATCTGTGCTCAGAACATTTATGGCATAAGTGACCCATTGCTGTCTGCTGAGACAAAAGCCAGGGATGTTTTCAGTAAGTAGATATTTTTCCATAATAGTTTTCACTTGCCTTGATTTGGTAATTTTACTAACATGCATGTCTACTCCACTGCACCATCTCTACCAAAAACAGAGGTGCCTGATGCTCCTAAACAACCAGTTGTGAAAGAGGTCTACAAAGACACAGCTCTGATTTCCTGGGAACCACCAGCTGATGGTGGAAAACCAATCACAAACTACATTGTCGAGAAAAGAGAAACAATGTCAAACAGATGGGTTCGTGCTGGAACTGACCGCATCTTCCCTAAACCAGAATACTGGGTTCCAGATCTTCTCAAAGGATGTGAATATGAGTTTCGTGTCATGGCAGAGAATGTCATTGGTGTTGGTGACCCCAGCCCACCCTCAAAGCCTGTCTTTGCTAAAGATCCCATTGGTAAGTGGTTAGGATATTTCTTTTAACTTTAAGGGTTAATATTATGACATTAAACATCAAAATGTACATTTCCTCTCAATACAGTGATTCCAAGCCCACCAGTAAATCCAATGGCAATTGACAAAACAAAGAATTCAGTCACTCTATCTTGGGGGCCACCAAAGGACTGTGGCAGAGGCAAAATCTTGGGCTACCTGCTTGAGTACCAGAAAGCTGGAGATGAAGAATGGATACAGGTTAATCAGACTCCTGAGTCCTGCCCAGAAACAACATTCAAAATAATCAGCCTCAAAGATGAAATGTTGTATCGGTTTAGAGTGAAAGCAGTGAATGCAGCTGGGGAATCTGAACCTGCAAATGTTCCTGAACCTGTTCGGGCACAAGACAGACTTGGTTTGTCTGAACATCTTGTTAGTAATTAAACAGAGTGAACTGTGGAAATGTTAAATATGTAAAGCCATATATTTTTTTCCTTATCCAGAGGCTCCAGAGCTTCTACTGGATATGGGCATGCCTCGTGAGCTTAAAGCTATGGCAGGTACTCATATAAAAATCGTTGCTGGAATCAAGGGTATGCCTTTCCCCAAGGTCACATGGAAGAAAAATGATAAAGAGGTACCTCCAAGAGCAGAAATTGAGACTTCTGGAATAAGAACCAAGCTTGAGATGCGCTACTGTAACCGAGGGGACTGTGGAGACTACACACTCACTGTAGAAAACCCAGCTGGATCCAAGACAGCAACATGCACTGTGATTGTTTTCGGTAAGTATTTCCTCAATAACTTAATGGTAGAGCAAGCGAAACTTCAAAAACGATATCTTTTGCATCTTGCTTATATATACTTATTTATATTTTTATTTCTTCTTAATTGGTATGTTAACACTGGAGCATAAAATTAATAAGAATAAATTATACCTCAGAATCTAGTAAAATAGATAAGTTCGTTGAAATTACATTTGTGCAATTTCTTTGCCCTTAATTATAAATATCTTAAGAGTCTTAATGTATTGTATACTTCTTACCAAAAACACCATGCAGATGACCTCAGTGATGTCTATCAAAATTTATTCACTCCACACAACTAATCAATAAGAATACATCTTATACTGTTTTGCTAAAATGACAACTCTTTTTGGCCTCTTCTAGACAAACCTGGCCCAATTCAAAATCTGAGGGTATCTGATGTTAGAAGTGACTCAGCACAACTCTCCTGGAAAGATCCAGAAGATAACGGTGGTGTACGCATCACCAACTTTGTGGTGGAGAAAAAGGATGTTGCTTCTGCACAGTGGGTGCCAGTCAGTGCAACATCCAAAAAACGAAGCATTATGGCCAAGCATTTGATGGAAGGCATATCATACATGTTCCGTGTGGCTGCCGAAAATCAGTTTGGCAGAAGTGAATATGTTGCAACAACTAAACCTGTGAAGGCAATGAACCCGCTGTGTAAGTATGAGCAGACGATACATGTTGCCTTGTCATGAGCTAAGTTGAACTGGGATTAAAACTATAACTATTTGTGTCCTTTAGTCCCACCTGGTCCACCAAAGGACCTGCATCATGTAGATGTTGACAAAACGGAGGTGTGGCTTGAGTGGAACTGGCCTGATCGCACAGGAGGAAGTGATATTACTGGATTCTTGGTTGAGTATCAGGAGGAGGGTGAGAGAGACTGGATCGTCTTCAAAACTGTGAGCATCCCCGAATGCCATGTGACAGGCCTAGAAGAGGGAAAAACCTATAGATTCCGTGTGAAGGCAGAGAATGCAATTGGTCTTAGCCGACCAGACACCACTATACCAGTGCTCTGCCAAGAAAAACTTGGTAATTTTTTTTCCCTCAATTTCCTTACAATAATATTAATATTATACATTTCCAACTTCTAAAATACATCATTTTTTATATTTGCAGTGCCACCAATTGTTGAGGTTGATGCAAAACTGATTGATGGAATCATTGTGAAGGCTGGAAACACTATCAGGCTGCCTGCAATCATGAGAGGCATTCCAGTTCCAACTGCAAAATGGGTCATTGATGGTGAAGAAATTAAAAGTGGAGGAAATACCAAGATTGACACAGACAACTTCTCAACTGTTCTGAGCATTGCTGAATGCACAAGAAGTCACACTGGAAACTATATCCTCACAGTATCTAACCCTGCAGGAAGTAAGACTCTTTCTCTGAATGTCACAGTACTTGATGTCCCTGCTGCACCAATCGGCCCAGTTAAAATCCTTGAAGTAACTCCAGATTCCATGGTCATTGAATGGCGTCCTCCCAAAGATGATGGTGGAAGTCCTGTCACGAATTATATTGTTGAAAAGAAGGAATCGAATAAGGAAACCTGGGGAGGTGTTAGCTCTGGCAGTACTGCAACACGACTTACGCTTTCTCGCTTACAGAGTGGTGTTGAATATATTGTAAGAATCCGTGCAGAAAACAAGATGGGAATTGGTGCGGCTCTTGAAAGTGCACCAACTGTGGCAAAGTACCAGTTTGAGCCACCTGGCCATCCTGGAAAACCTGTTGCATCTGATATTTCTGAGGATGCGCTTACTCTTGGTTGGACAATGCCATTGTATGATGGTGGCAGTCCTATTACTGGTTACATTATTGAGCGTAGACATAAAGGAGGCAAATGGATTCGAGTCAATAAGATACCATGCAAAGACCTCCGATTCAGAGTACTTGGACTTTTTGAGGGTAATGATTATGAGTTTAGAGTATTTGCTGAAAATATTGCTGGTTTTAGTGGACCCTCACCTATCTCAGACCCAGCCAAACCTTGCAGGCCAATTACAGTTCCTGGTCCTCCAGTCAATCCTAAAGTTAAGGATTATAGTTGCACTTATGCTGATTTAGTCTGGATAAAGCCTACAAGAGATGGAGGTAGCCCAATCCTGGGATATATTGTTGAATGGCAGAAAGCTGGTGGTGAATGGGAAAAGGTTAACAAAGATGATTTGATTAAGCAATGTGCATATAGAGTCAAGGGGCTAACTGAAGGCACTGAATATAGGTTCCGTATTCGAGCTGTCAACATGATTGGAGATGGTGAGACAAGAGAAATTCCAGAATCAGTTATTGCTCAAGATATCCTCATTCCCCCAGAGATTGAAATGGATATCACATGCCGTAAACAAGTGACCGTGCGTGTAGGACACAATATTACCATTATTGGATATGTGAAGGCAAGACCAGATCCTGAGATTATTTGGACCAAAGGAGAGACCATTTTGGAAAGAGATAAACGTACTACTCTTACAACTAATTTGCCTGTAGTACATATGCGTATCAAAGAAGCAACCAGAGCAGATCATGGAAAGTATGTTCTTAAGGCTGTGAATGATGGTGGAGAAGCCTCAGCGACCATCACGGTAATTGTACTGGACAGACCTGGACCCTGCAGGAATCTTAAATTGACATATGTGACCAAAAATTCTTGCATGGTGAACTGGGATGCTCCTGAGGACAATGGAGGCACTGAGATTACAAACTACATTGTTGAGTGTCGTGAGCCAAGCAGCAGAGCTTGGTCAATGGTCGCTTCTGATTGCACCAACCGCAAGGTAAAGGCAAAACTCCTGGAAAATCATGAATATTTGTTCCGTGTATCTGCAGAGAACAAGTGTGGTCCTGGACAAGCAACAGAAACCAAAACACCGATACTTGCAATTGATCCACTTCAGAAACCTGGTGAACCAGAGAATTTCCATGTAGCTGATATTGGCAAGAACTTCGTTTTCCTTAGATGGCGAAGACCAGATTATGATGGTGGCAGTCCAAATTTAGGCTACATCCTGGAAAAGAAAGCAAAGGATGCTGAGGAGTGGGGAAGCTTACATGATGGCAAAATCAAAGATACATTCTTTATGGCAGACAAATGTGTTGAGAACCAAATATATCAATTTAGAATTAAAGCAACAAATGATGGTGGAGAAAGCAACTGGGTGAAGACATCTGATGTTCTGGTCAAAGAAGAACTTCAAAAACCAGTTCTTGACCTTAAATTTGCTGGTACTATAGTGGTTAAAGCTGGTGAATCAGTCAGGCTTGAGGCAGCCCTCAGAGGAAAACCACAACCTGAGGTAAAATGGGTGAAGGACAAGGCCACAGAAGATAACCCAAGAGTCACCATTGACACTGGAGCAGATTATTCAAAATTCCTTATGACTAAGACCAAACGATCTGACACTGGAAAATATGTCATCACCGCCACAAACTCTGCTGGGAGTTTCACTGCATATGCAAGTATAAGTGTTTTAGATATACCAGGACCTGTCAGGGATGTCAGGGTTACAGGTGTGTCCACAGACAAATGCAGAGTTGTGTGGGATCCTCCAGAGGATGATGGTGGTTGTGAAGTTGATAGCTATATTCTCGAAAAATGTGAAACTAGAAGAATGGTTTGGTCTACATATTCTCCAAATGTTGTCACAAACTACTGTAACGTGACTCGCCTTGTGGAAGGTAATGAGTACATCTTTAGGATTAGAGCAGAAAACAAGATGGGAACAGGTCCTCCAATGGAGAGCAAACCTGTTATTGCCAAAACCCAGTACAGCAGACCTGGACCACCTGATCCACCAGAGGTCACCAAAATTGGTAAGGATGAGATGACTGTGATATGGGCTCCTCCTGAGAATGATGGTGGAAAATCCATTACCGGCTACATCCTAGAAAGAAAGGAGAAGCGTGCTGTAAGATGGGTACCAGTTACAAAAAGTCCCATCTCTGAGAGACGCATGAGAGTAACCAACTTGATTCCTAATCATGAATATCAATATCGTGTTAAAGCTGAAAATGAGGTTGGATTGGGAGAACCAAGCAAACCTTCAAGACCAGTTGCTGCTAAGGATCCAATTGGTATATATTTTGTTTATTTATATGCTTTCATAATATAACAACTTTTATGTGATTAAAAAAAATTCTTTATGATAAAGGGCCAATATGTACATGAATGTGACTATTTCAGAGCCCCCTGGTCCTCCTGGCAGTCTGAAAGTGGTGGACAGTACAAAGACTTCAGTTACACTTGGCTGGTCCAAGCCAGTGTATGATGGTGGTGCTCCAATCATTGGATATTTGGTTGAAATGAGAGAAAAGATTGAAATGGAAGGTGAACAAGAGCGAGATCCAGAAGAAGGCTGGTCAAAATGCAATACTAGCGGGCAGCTTGTTCTCACTGAATTCACAGTGCTCAATTTGGATGACAGGAAGCAATATGAATTCCGTGTCTCTGCACAAAATCAAGTTGGAATGGGTCGCCCAGCAAAACTTAAAGATGCTGTGACACCAAAAGAGATTCATGGTAAGATGCATTCTGATCTTCCTCAATGCAACACACACACACACACACACACACACACACACACACACACACACACACACACACACACACACACACACACA
>JAODOF010000028.1:1322487-1349969 GCA_027576175.1 Sciades proops | reverse complement strand
GTAGGATAAGCGATATGCTAACAATATTGCATGCTATCAAACCAAATGAATGAAACCTGCTAGAAGGGAATAGAATGCATGTTTTCATTCCATCGAAAAAGTGTCCTGTATGGATAATAATTCCCGATATTTCACTCTGATGACATCAATCCCAGTGTTTTCCTGCTGACTAGACGTGCATTGTCAAAATGGCAAACCGGTTCAAGATTAAAATTCTTTTGATAAACTTGTGTATTTTTTTTTTGTGGATGTGTCCATATAATTATAAAGAACATTTACATGGTGGCACGAAGATATGAAGTTTATCTTCTTGTGTTGAAAAATATTTCACTCACTCGTGAAATAGAAGAAGCCTTTATTTTTTGTCACATGTGTACAGTCAAGCTTTGCATTTAACCCATCTGAAGCGGTGAACACACGCATGCAATAAATAAGTACACACATACCTAGAGCAGTGGGCAGCTATGCTACAGCACCCAGGGAGCAGTACAGGGTTAGGTGCCTTGCTCAAGAGCACTTCAGCCATCATACAGAGGGAAGTGAAAGTGCTATTTATTCACTCAACTTCCCTCACATTTTTCCTGACAGTTCTAGGAATTGAACCAGTGACCCTTTGGGCCCAAGGCTGCATCTCTAACTTTCAGGCCACAGCTGTCCCTTTATATATGCAGCACTTGAAAATAAACTTCATATCTTCAAAAACATTTTAGAGTCCAAACGTTCATTTTCCAGCACAAAATTAAATGTTACAGGAAAAAAAAATGTGTATCTGAGCAGCATATTACATAAGAGAGCACTTTTCAGATTAAAAAAGAAAACATAATGAAGGCTACTGGGTTTCGGTGCAAAATGAAGAAGCGAGTGTGACAAAGTGTCCAGAAGAACTGCGGCTGGTTCTGTAAGATGCTCGGTAAAACCTACAGCTCATTTCCGCATAAAACTGGACTCATTGTACGTGAGATGACTTTTTTTTGTTGTTGTTGTTTTGTTTTTAAAGCAAAGGGTCGTTTCACACCAAATATTGACTTTTTGGAGCCATTTTTGGTCTCCAGCATTTCTTTCCATGCGCCTAAGACTTTTGCACAGAACTTTATGTGCATTTCAAGTGTTGACTCTGTTGGGCGTCGTTGACTCTGTTATCGCCGAACTGAGCGATCCGTTAACAGAATGGAGGACAACAGAGTTGACGTTTCCCACCATTTTGTATCTTGACTCCACACACTAACTTCAAACTAGCTATAAAATGGCATGCATAAAAACAGAATTTTATGGATTTTAATCATATTGTTTTTAAAAAGAGCGAGAGATTCACTCCAACATCACAATAACAGGTTTGACGAATAATTAATCTCCTGCTGGTGTACCCTCAACATTTTGTTCAAATTAATGACAGAAGAAATGTAACATACCTCACTGCCTTTCTGAAGTTTCCCACCAGAGGAAGTGACATCACTCGGTGCAGGTGTCACGTGTGTTATTAAAAGTCTTTGTGGATTTTATGCGGTTTTATAGCAAAGTTAACAGAGTTGACAATTCCGTTGGAAGGAATTTAAAAAATATGTATTTTTTTATGACTGAAATTTCACATAATACAGAAAATAGACTTTCTATGCAACTGATTTTATACCAGTTAATAGAATAAGCCCCTAAAAACAGATCGTTAGACTGAATCACTTCATGTTTATTTGAGCTGAATGTATGAATCAGGAGTCAAAGACAGCCAGTAATGTGGGGGGAGGGGTGGGAGTCATTTAGTTAATGTTTTATGGATAAATTTGGTCAAAAATGTACATCAGGCATTGCTGTTGGTGAAAGTTTGTCATAATTTGCATTACTGTTTAAAACTGATTCAATAAAGATTTCTTTTGTGGAAAATAACAAAAGGTTTATCTCAGAGACGTGAAGTGTACCCTGAATTCTAGAATGACCCATGTGCCATTATAAAACTCATGGAATGGAATATTGAGCTTAAAAGTATAGATTTAAAATAGTGTTGCATGAAGGTAAGCATGAGTTGTGTACAAAATTATGTTAAATTATTTTTTTTCCTTTTTCAAAAGATGCACCAGAGGCTCCAGATCCACCACAGGTCTTGACTATGCGCCATGAGTCTGCTATTGTGTCATGGTCAGATCCAAAGGATACTGGAGGCTCTCCTATCACAGGTTATTTTCTTTTTCTTCCTACAGTTTCTAATTTATGTATTGCAATGTGTTTTGGTCATGTAAAATTATTTACCATGTTTTAAATTTTGATTTTAGGGTACCATGTGGAATTCAAAGATAGGAACAGTTTATTGTGGAAGAGAGCCAGCAAGACACCTCTGAGAGTGAAGGAATGCAGAGTGACTGGTTTAGTTGAGGGTCTTGAGTATGAATTCAGAGTCATGGCTATAAACATGGCTGGACTAGGAAAACCAAGCAAACCAACTGAAGCATTTGTGGCGCTTGATCCAATTGGTAAATTTGTGGTCTTTAAGATTATTTTGTACATTTTCAATGAAATAACACATAATTGATTATACAGCTAATGTTCTATTGCTAATGTCATTTAGATCCCCCTGGCAAACCTGATGTAATCAACATTACAAGGAACAGTGTAACACTCATTTGGACTGCGCCTAAATACGATGGAGGTCATAAGCTGACTGGCTATATGGTTGAAAAACTCGAACATCCAGGAAAGATCTGGATGAAGGCCAACCATATCAATATCCAGAGTTGTGCTTTCACAGTAACAGACTTGCATGAAGGCTGCATGTATAATTTTAGAATTAGGGCAAAGAATGCAGCTGGTTCCATCAGTGCTCCCTCAGAGCAAACTGATACCCTTGTCTGCAAAGATGAATATGGTAGGTTTTACTCACTGAGTTTGATTTATAGATGTTATATTTGATTTATAGAATTTACAGAACATTCTGAAACAAAAACCTATTATCAATATCTTACCTTTTTACAGAGCCACCAACTATTACAATCGACCCTGAAATGAAGGATGGTGTCACTGTCAAGGCTGGAGAAACAATTGTGATCTCTGCATCAAGTATCCTTGGCAAGCCTCCACCTACAGCTGTATGGTCGAAAGAAGGAAGAGTATTCAAGCCATCGGATGTTGTCCAGATTACAAGCACTCCTACATCTTCATCTCTGTCAATTAAATATGCCAACAGAAAGAACAGTGGGGAGTATACAATTACTGCCAGCAACCCATTTGGTATTAAGGAAGAAAAAGTAAAAGTAAAAGTCCTAGATGTGCCTGGTCCACCTGGTCCTATTGAGGTTAGCAGTGTCTCTGCTGAAAAATGCACACTGACATGGTTACCACCAGAAGAGGATGGAGGCTGTGCTATCAAATCATATACTCTTGAAAAGAGAGAAACTAGCCGCCTACTTTGGACAAAGCTTGCTGAAGATGTAATAGATTGCCGTCATGTAGCCTGCAAGTTGATTAAAGGCAATGAATATATCTTCCGTGTTTCAGCGGTCAATCAGTATGGTACAGGTGATGCTATCCAGTCTGGTCCGGTCAGAATGGTTGACAGCTTTGGTAAGTTTAAGTTCATATTTCACACTTTCATTTGCAATGTACTGTGATGTGATTAATGTGATAATATGATGTTATTTTTGTCAGGACCCCCTGGGCCACCATCAAAACCAGAAATTGATAATGTCAGCAGAACCGCTGTAACTATTTCCTGGAAGAGACCAGTGATGGATGGAGGAAGTGATATTAGAGGGTATAGTGTTGAGAGAAAGGAGAGGAGAGGTATGAGATGGGTTAGAGCTTCAAAGAAGTCCATCTCCGATCTACGTTACAAAGTATCAGGCCTTACAGAAGGAGTTGAGTATGAGTTCCGTGTAACTGCAGAGAACAAAGCTGGTTTTGGAGAACCCAGTGAGCCATCCCAGCCTGTGCTGACAAAGGACATTGCATGTAAGTAAACAAAACACTTCTAAAATAAGGTCTTGTAGTTTCAAATAGGTCTGACCTTTTCATTTACATTTTAATATATTTTTTTATCATATTCAGATCCACCTGGACCTCCATCCAACCCAAGAATAACTGATACCACCAAAACAACAGCAACATTTAACTGGGGAAGACCTTTTTATGATGGTGGCCTTGTTGTGACAGGATATGTTGTTGAGCACAAAAAGGATGGAGAAGATGATTGGATTCAGGACACAACTACTCCTTTGAGAATCACTGAGTTTGTTGTTCCAAACTTACAAGCAGGGGGCAAATATAATTTCAGAGTCAGTGCAATTAATTCAGAAGGATGTGGGGAACCTGCTGAAGTTGAGAAAATTGTGGAACTTGTTGACCGTGAAGAGATTCCTGACTTTGAACTTGACGCAGAACTGAGAAAAACGCTTATTGTCCGAGCAGGTGGTTCCATCCGCATATTTGTACCAATTAAGGGCCGTCCAACTCCCGAAGTTACATGGATGAAAGATAGTGTTGCTCTCAAAGGTCGAGCTCACATTGACAGTACAGAGTCATACACTCTAGTTGTCGTCCCTGAGTGTACAAGATATGATGCTGGAAAATATATTTTGACTTTAGAAAATGTTGCTGGAAAGAAGACAGGATTTGTCAATGTCCGAGTTGTGGACACACCTGGGCCTCCAGTCAATTTGAAACCAAGGGAAATCACCAAAAACAGCATCACACTTCAGTGGGAAATTCCAATTATTGATGGCGGATCAAAGATAGTAAATTACATAATTGAGAAGCGTGATGCAACTAGAAAGGCTTTCACAACAGTCACTACGAATTGGCAGAAATGTTCATATAAGGTTGAAAATTTGGAAGAGGGAGCTGAATATTACTTCAAAGTTTCAGCTGAAAATGAACAAGGAATTGGTGAGGCAGCAGAAACATCTGAACCTATCAGAGCTTCTCAGGCTCCATCTTCACCAGATAATTTAGTAGTTACAGATGTGACAAAGCATACAGCAACTCTTGCATGGACAAAACCAACTTATGATGGTGGTACCAGAATCACTGGCTATGTGATTGAGGCTCAGAAGAAGGATTCTGATCAGTGGCTACATGTTACAACAATAAAGGCTTTGGACTATACTGTAACAGACTTAACAGAAAATGCAGAATATGTATTCCGAGTCTTTGCTGTGAACAGCTCAGGTAGAAGTGAACCTCGTGAAAGCCGGCCAGCTGAAATCAAGGAGCAGACTTCAGCACCGGGATTTGACCTCAGATCCGTCTATCAGAAGTTGGTAGTAGCCAAAGCAGGTGATAATGTGAAGGTTGAAATCCCTGTTTTGGGTCGTCCAAGACCATCTGTTGTCTGGAAGAAAGAAGATCAGCAACTTAAACAAACGCAAAGAATCAACATTGACACCACAACAACCTCAACAATTCTTAACATACGAGAAATCAAAAGAAAAGATGGAGGACAGTACTCAATGACTGGGAAGAATATACTGGGAACAGTGACAGAAACCATTACTGTACAAGTACATGATATCCCAGGACCTCCAACTGGACCAATTAAAGTGGACGAAGTGTCCTGTGACTATGTAGTTATATCATGGGATGCACCAGAGAATGATGGGGGAGTTCCTATCAACAATTATATTGTCGAGATGAGAGAGACAACTGGCACATCTTGGGTTGAGTTAGCCGCTACTGTCATTCGCACAACATTCAAAGCTGCTCGCCTTACAACAGGAATTGAATATCAGTTCCGTGTAAAAGCTCAAAACAGATATGGTGTTGGTCCCTACATAACGTCTGAACCCATTGTTGCTGCTTATCCATTTGACGTACCAGGCCAGCCAGGTATTCCACAAGTTGTTGCCTTCACAAAAGATTCTATTACAATTAGCTGGAATGAACCTTCCACAGATGGGGGAAGCCCGATTTTGGGATATCATATTGAGAGGAAAGAGAAAAATAGCATCATGTGGCAGCGGATCAGCAAAGCTCTTGTAGTTGGGAATATTTTTAAGTCATCTGGTCTGATGGATGGTATTGCATATGAATTCCGTGTTATTGCTGAAAACATGGCTGGTCTTAGCAAGCCAAGCAAGGCTTCTGAGATGACATTTGCACTTGATCCAGTGGACCCTCCCAGTCAACCAGTGGCACTTAATATAACTAGACATGAGGTAACCCTTCAGTGGATGAAGCCGCAGAGTGATGGTGGTTTCCCAATCACTGGGTACACTGTGGAAAAGAGAGAACTGCCAAATGGTCGTTGGCTCAAAGCAAACTTTAGCAATATTCATGAAACAAGCTTCACTGTAAGTGGACTGACAGAAAATTCTTCATATGAATTCCGTGTCTTTGCAAGAAATTCAGCTGGTTCTGTCAGCAAGCCTTCGAAACCTTCAGAAGTCATCATCTGCAGAGATGATCTTGAGGAGCCAAAGCTTGATGTTGATGCAAGTTTTAGCAGTATTGTGGTAGTTAAGGCAGGCGATGTCTTCAAACTAGATGGAAATGTTACTGGCAGACCAATTCCATCTTTGGTATGGACAAAAGATGGGAAAGAACTGGAAGACACTGCAAAACTAGAGATCAAAACAGCAGATTTCTATACATGTTTAATCAACAAAGATTCATCACGAAGAGATGGCGGTGCATTCATTCTAACTGCAAGTAACCCTGGAGGATTTGCCAAGTTTGTTTTCAATGTTAAGGTCCTTGATAGGCCTGGGCCTCCTGAAGGACCCCTTCATGTTACAGACATGACAACAGAGAAATGTATTCTGTCTTGGCTACCACCACTTGAAGATGGAGGAGCAAAGATTGAATATTATATAATTCAGAGACGTGAAACAAGCAGACTTGCATGGACAAATGTAGCCACAGATTTACAAGTCAACCGTTATAAAGTTACCAAATTGCTAAAAGGAAATGAATATGTCTTCAGAGT
Source organism: Sciades proops (assembly GCA_027576175.1). NCBI lineage: Eukaryota > Metazoa > Chordata > Actinopteri > Siluriformes > Ariidae > Sciades > Sciades proops. The sequence continues at coordinate 1,343,065 of JAODOF010000028.1, read as the reverse complement.
TATGGCTGTGAATAAATATGGAGTTGGTGAGCCTCTTGAATCAGAACCTGCAGTTGCCACTAACCCATATGTACCCTCTGATCCACCAAAAGCTCCTGAAGTAACAACAATTACAAAAGACTCTATGGTGGTTTGCTGGGGACATCCTGAAAACAATGGAGGAAGTGCCATAAATACTTACATTATTGAAAGGAGGGATAAAACTGGCCTCCGATGGGTCAAATGCAATAAGAGGTCAGTAACTGATTTGCGCTTTAAAGTGTCTGGACTTACACTAGGGCATGAATATGAATTCAGGATTCTTGCTGAAAATGCTGCTGGTTTAAGTGCTCCAAGCCCTTCAAGTCCATTCTATAAGGCATGTGATACAATTTTCCAGCCCGGACCTCCAGGGAATCCAAGAATTTTGGACTCAACAAAGTCATCCATTACTGTTGCTTGGAACAAACCAGTTTATGATGGTGGTTCAGAAATTACAGGATATATTGTAGAAACCTGCCTACCAGAAGAAGATGAATGGACGATTGTCACTCCAAAGAAGGGTCTTGTAGGAACATCATTTACCATAGTTAATTTAAGAGAAAACCAAGAATATAAGATCAACATTTCTGCCCTGAACTGTGAGGGAGTTGGAGAACCTGCATCAGTACCTGGTTCACCAAAAGCAGAGGACAGATATATTCCACCTGAAATTGAGCTTGATTCAGATCTTCGGAAAATGGTGAACATTAGAGCCTGCAGCACACTGAGACTGTTTGTACCAATTAAAGGAAGACCTGCACCTGAAGCTAAATGGTCAAGGGAAAATGGTGAACCTCTTGATAAAGCATCTATTGAGACCACAACATCATTCACATCACTTGTTATTGAGAATGTTAACAGGTTTGACAGTGGAAAGTATTTGCTAACAGTGGAAAACAGCTCTGGAAGTAAAACAGCATTTGTGAATGTCAGGGTGCTTGATACTCCAGGGGCACCACAAAATCTCACAATTAGGGAAATCACAAAAGATTCTGTCTCACTGATCTGGGATCCTCCAATTATTGATGGTGGATCAAGAGTCAGGCATTACCTTGTAGAAAAACGTGAATCCACAAGAAAGGCATATTCCATTATAAATGCTTCTTGCCCCAAAACAAGCTGGAGAATCGGTGATCTACAGGAGGGAAGTTTGTATTTCTTCAGAATCTTGGCTGAAAATGAATATGGTGTTGGCCTCCCAGTGGAAACAGCTGAACCAGTCAAGATTTCTGAAAAGCCCTTACCTCCTGGCAAGGTGACTCTGAAAGAAGTAACTGGCACCAGTGTAACTCTGTCCTGGGAGAAGCCAGATCATGATGGAGGAAGCAGGATCACAGGATATGTTGTGGAGATGCAAGGAAAGGGCAGTGACAAATGGACTCAGGTTATGACTGTTAAGGTAACAGAGGCAGTTATTGCTGGTCTGACTAGAGGTGAAGAGTACTCATTCCGTATATCAGCAACAAATGAAAAAGGGACAAGTGATCCTCGTCTACTAAATCTGCCTGTTGTGGCAAAGGATCTTGTCATCACACCTGCATTCAAGCTTTTATTTAATACATTCAGTGTGCTGGCAGGTGATGATCTCAAGATAGATGTACCTTATGTTGCTCAGCCCAAAGCAGCAGTTACTTGGTTTAAAGATGACACTGTTCTCAAAGAGACAACACGGGTAAATTCTGAAGTTACTGATAGTCATCTATACCTTGTAATCAAGGAAGCAACACGTGACGATGTGGGTAAATATACTATCAAGATTACAAACTCAGCTGGAGAAGCTACAGCTGACATTACTGTTGTTGTACTTGATAAACCTGGTCCTCCTACTGGACCTATCAAATTAGATGAGGTAACTGCAGACAGTGTAACATTATCATGGCAACCACCAGAGTATGAAGGTGGTTGTGCAATTAATAATTATATTGTGGAAAAGAGAGACACATCCACTACAAACTGGCAGATTGTGTCAGCTACAGTTGCTAGAACAACCACCAAAGCTGTAAGACTGAAAACTGGCTGTGAGTATCAATTTAGGATTGCAGCTGAAAACAGATATGGTAAGAGCTCATTCCTACTGTCTGAACCTGTAATTGCACAGTATCCATTTGAGGTGCCAAGTGCACCAGGAACTCCCACTGTGCAGTCAGCTACCAAAGAAACTATGGTCATTGTTTGGAACAGGCCTAGCAGTGATGGTGGGAGCAAGATTATTGGCTATCATCTTGAGAGCAAAGAAAGAAATAGCCTCCTGTGGGTGAAACAAAATAAAACCATAATTCCAGACACGAGATTCAAGGTTACTGGACTTGAAGAAGGCATTGAATATGAGTTCCGTGTTTATGCTGAGAATATTGTTGGACTGAGCAAAGCCAGCAAAGTGTCAGAAATGCAGGTAGCAAGAGATCCTTGTGACCCTCCAGGCAAACCAGAAGCAGTAATTGTCACAAGAAGCTCTGTAACATTACGATGGACCGCACCAGAGTTTGATGGCGGCAGCCGAATAACTGGCTATGTAGTTGAGAAGAAAGAATTGCCGAATGGTCGCTGGATGAAGGCTAGTTTTGCTAATATCATGGAAACTGAATTTGTTGTCAGTGGCTTGGTGGAAGAACAACGATATGAATTCCGAGTCATTGCAAGAAATGCAGCTGGTGTATACAGTGTACCATCTGACAGCACTGGTGCAATAACTGCAAAGGATGAAGTAGAGCCACCTATGATTGACTTGGATGCTAAATATTCTCAAACTATTATTGTAAATGCTGGAGAATCATTTAAGATTGATGCCAGAATATCTGGCAAACCTGTACCATCAGTCCATTGGATAAAAAGTGGTGAGGAACTTGCTAATACAGCTAGACTTGAGATTAAAAATACTGACTTCACAGCCTCTATAAGTGTAAAAGAAGCTATTCGTGTTGATGGAGGCCAGTACACACTGCTATTGAAAAATGTTGGTGGTGAGAAATCCATAAACATCAATATCAAAGTTCTAGACAGGCCTGGGCCACCAGATGGGCCTATTTCTATATATGGGGTTACAAGTGAGAAATGCTGCATAGCATGGAAAACACCTTTACATGATGGAGGTGCTGAGGTATCCCATTATATTGTTGAAAAAAGGGAGACCAGCCGATTAGTTTGGACTGTTGTGGAATCAAAGGTGCAAACCCTTAATCTGAAGATTACCAAGCTCCTTCCTGGAAATGAGTATATTTTCAGAGTGATTCCTGTCAATAAATATGGAATTGGTGAGCCTCTGGAATCTGATCCAGTCATTGCCACAAATCCATTTGTCACACCTGATCCACCCACTGGGGTGGAGGTATCCAATATAACAAAGGACTCCATGGTTGTTACTTGGGAAAGACCCATTAATGATGGAGGTAATGCAATTACAGGATATGTAATTGAAAAGAGGGACAAAGAAGGTGTCAGATGGACAAGATGCAATAAGCGTTCAGTTAGTGAACTGCGCTTTCGAGTGACGGGTCTTCTTGAAAACCGCAGTTATGAATTCCGTGTCTCTGCTGAGAATGCAGCTGGAATTGGTAAACCAAGTGCCCCTACTGTATACTTCAAGGCTTTGGATCCAGTCTTCAGGCCAGGTCCACCAAACAATCCTAGGGTTATTGATGTCTCAAGGTCATCTGTTGTACTACATTGGAGTAAACCTATTTATGATGGTGGATGCGAGATTCAAGGTTATATTGTTGAAGTCTGCGAAGGCATATCCGATGAGTGGACAATGTGCACACCCCCCACAGGAATCACAGAAACAAGATACGAAGTTGAAAATCTACTGGAAAAACATGAATACAGATTCAGAATTTGCGCAATAAATAAAGTTGGAGTTGGAGAACATGCAGATATCAAAGAATCCATTCATACGGAGGACAAACTGGAGGCACCAGATATTGATCTTGATGCTGACCTAAGAAAGATGATCACTGTTAGAGCTGGAGGAGCTCTTAGATTGTTTGTTCCAATCAGAGGCCGACCAACCCCTGAGGTCAAATGGGGAAAGGCTGAAGGTGAAATTAATGAGACAGCACAGATTGATATCACAAGCAGTTACACTTCCCTTGTAATTGAAAACATGAACAGATTTGACAGTGGAAAATATACTTTGTGTTTGGAAAATGCAAATGGTACAAAATCTGCATTTATTAGTGTCAGAGTACTTGACACCCCTGATGCACCTGCAAACTTCCATGTGAAGGAAATAACAAAGAATTCAGTTACCCTCACATGGGAGCCACCTTTGTTGGATGGTGGCGCAAAAATAAAAAATTATATTGTTGAAAAGCGTGAGAGTACAAGAAAGGCATACTCGACTGTTGCTTCCTGCAACAAGATGACATATAAGATAGAGCAGCTCCAAGAAGGCAGCAACTATTACTTCAGAGTTCTTGCTGAAAATGAACATGGAATTGGATTACCTGCTGAAACACCAGAACCACTAAAAATCTCAGAAGTGCCACAACCTCCTGGAAAAGTTTCTGTAGTGGATGTTACACGCAAGAGCATCTCTCTGTCCTGGGAAAAACCAGAACATGATGGGGGTAGTAGAATCACTCACTATGAAGTTGAGATGCAAGCAAAAGACAGTGAAAAGTGGTCACTGTGTGCACAAGTTAAATCACTTGACACCATAATTACCAATTTAGTCCAAGGTGCAGAGTACAATTTTAGGGTAATTGCAGTTAATGACAAAGGAAAGAGTGATCCCAGACTTCTAGCACACCCTGTTCTTGCAGAAGACCTTGTAGTTGAGCCATCTGTAAGGACAAAACTTAGCACATACAGTGTACAAGTTGGCTATGACTTGAAAATTGAAGCACGTATCACTGGTCATCCAAAGCCAACCATTACATGGACTAAGGATGGTACAGAGCTGAAACAGACCACAAGAGTTAATGTTGCAGATACTGCCCACTATACAACATTATCGATTAAAGACGCAACAAGAGATGATGGTGGTATGTACAGCATTACAGTAGCTAATGTACTAGGACAAAAGGAGTGCACTGTCGAAATCATTATACTTGACAAACCTGGTCCACCAATGGGGCCAGTGAGGATAGATGAAATAAGTGCAGAAAGTATTACACTGTCATGGGATCCTCCAACCTACATTGGAGGATGCCAAATTTCAAATTACATTGTGCAAAAGAGAGATACTACCACAACTAACTGGGTAGTTGTTTCAGCTACAGTAGCAAGAACTACACTCAAAGTTGGAAATCTGAAAACTGGAGCTGAGTACCAGTTTAGGATCTTTGCAGAAAATAGATATGGTAAAAGCTATGCTATTGATTCAGAGCCAGTTGTTGCTCAGTATCCTTTCAAAGAGCCAGGGCCCCCTGGAACACCATTTGTGTCTGCCTTTACAAAAGAATCTATGTTAGTTGAATGGCACAAACCACTTTCAGATGGCGGCAGTAATATTCTTGGATATCATCTTGAAAGAAAAGAAAAGAACAGTATTCTCTGGACAAAAATAAATAAAATGCTTATTCAAGACACCCGATTTAAAACATCTCCTTTGGAGGAAGGTATAGAATATGAGTTCAGAGTTTCTGCTGAAAATATTGTTGGAATTGGTAAATGCAGCAAAGTTTCTGAAGGTTGTGTGGCCCGTGATCCCTGCGATCCTCCTGGCACACCTGTGCCAGTAATTGTGACAAGACACTCAGTGATGCTGAGATGGACACCACCAGAATATGATGGAGGCAGTATGGTCACTGGATATGTTGTGGAGAAACGGGACCTCCCAGATGGCCGTTGGATGAAAGCTAGCTTTACAAACATCCTTGAAACTGAATTTACAGTCACAGGTCTGACAGAAGACTCAAAATATGACTTCAGGGTCATTGCTAGAAATGGTGCTGGATCAGTCAGCAAGCCTTCTGCATGCACAGGCCCAATCACAGCTAAAGATGAGATTGAGCCACCAACCTATGACATTGACTCACAATACAGCCAAGTGGTAACTGTAAATGCTGGAGATACATTTTTACTGCAAGCATCTGTGTTGGGGAAGCCAGTTCCAACAATGCAGTGGTTCAAAGGTGATGTGGAAGTTGAAATTTCTGCAAGAGCTGAGACCAAGAACACAGACTTCAAAGCAGTCCTTGTTATTAAAGATGCTATTAGAGTCGATGGAGGACAGTACACTTTGCAGCTTACCAATGTTGGGGGAACTAAATCTGTGCCCTTTAATGTAAGAGTGCTTGATAGGCCTGGGCCACCAGCAGGACCTATTACAGTTTCAAATGTAACAAGTGAGAAGTGCTCCTTGTCATGGCTTCCTCCTGTACATGATGGTGGTAGCAGTATTTCTCATTACATCATTGAAAAAAGGGAAACCAGCCGTCTTACTTGGACTGTAGTGTCTAGTGACTGTAGAGCAACTATGTTCAAGGTCACCAAGCTTCTAAAAGGAAATGAGTATATCTTCCGTGTCATGGCTGTTAACAAATATGGTGTAGGTGAACCTTTAGAGTCTGTACCAGTAATAATGAGAAATCCATTTGTTCCTCCTGGACCACCTAGAGAACTAGAAATAACAAATATTTCAAGAGATTCTATGACTGTGTGCTGGACTCGCCCAGAGACTGATGGTGGAAGTGAGATTGTTGGGTACATTGTAGAAAAGAGAGACAGAGCTGGAGTCAGATGGACAAAATGTAACAAACGTAGAATTACAGACCTTCGCTTCAGAGTTACAGGTCTCACAGAGGATCATGAATATGAATTCAGGTTATCTGCAGAAAATGCTGCAGGCGTTGGTCAACCGAGTCCACCGACTCTTTATTACAAAGCATGTGACCCAACATTTAAACCTGCTCCACCAACTAATGCACACCTTACTGACACCACAAAGGACTCTGTGACTATTGAATGGAGTAGACCAATCTATGATGGTGGCTTAGATATCCAGGGCTATGTTGTAGAGATCTGCAACGCTGATGAAGAGGAATGGCTAACATGTACTCCACCTACTGGGTTGAATGATACTAAATTCACAATTACCAAACTCATAGAACATCAAGAATACAAGATTCGAATATGTGCTCTTAATAAACTAGGTGTTGGTGAGCCAGTCACCATTCCTGGCACAGTGAAGCCTGTTGATAAAATGGAACCTCCTGAAATTGAACTTGATTCTGAGTTAAGAAAGGGCATTGTTGTCCGTGCTGGAGGAAGCATGAGAATTAGCATTCCCTTCAAAGGCCGTCCCACACCAGAGATAAACTGGACTAAGGATGATGGTGATCTACCAAGTAAAGCTCAAATTGAAAAGGCTCTAGATTATACCCAGCTCTCAGTTGACATATGTGACAGGAATGATGCAGGAAAATATATTCTGACTCTAGAGAACAGCAGTGGTACCAAGTCAGCATTTGTTTCAGTGAAAGTACTGGATACGCCAGGCGCGCCACTAAACCTAACTGTTAAAGATGTCACAAGAAATTATGTAACTCTTGTTTGGGAGCCTCCACTTATTGATGGTGGGGCAAAGATAAAGAATTATATTGTGGACAAACGGAAATCAACTAGGCCTGCCTTCTCTAATATTACTACAAAATGCACCAAGACTAGCTTACGTGTTGGTGATCTTAGTGAAGGTGGCATTTATTATTTCAGAGTCATGGCTGAGAATGAGTTTGGTATTGGTCTGCCTGTAGAAACAGAAGAATCTGTGAAGACAGCAGATCCTCCTCTGTCTGTGGGTAAGGTCACATTGACTGATGTGACTAAAACTTCTGCATCACTGTCATGGGAGAAACCAGAACATGATGGTGGTAGTAGGATTATCGGATATTATATTGAAATGCAGCCAAAAGGGTCAGAAGACTGGGTAGTAGCAACTACTACCAAAACCTGTGAGGGAACTGTCACAGGACTTAGTGCTGGCCGAGAGTACCTCTTCAGAGTGTTGGCCTACAATGATAAAGGAAAAAGTGATCCAAGGTCACTAGCAGCTCCAGTCATAGCTGATGATATAGCAATTAAACCAGCCCTCCAATTGACTTTCAACACATACAGTGTGCAATGTGGTGGAGAGCTGAAAGTAGAAATTCCAGTGAAAGGTCGTCCAACACCAAAGGTCACATGGATGAAAGATGGCCACTCATTAAAAGAGACAACTCGACTAAATGTCTCAAGCACAACAACATCAACAGTTCTTACCATCAAAGATGCCAATAGAGAGGATTCTGGCAAATATGTAGTAACAGCTACAAACAATGTAGGATCAGTCTCAGAAGAAATTGGTGTAATAATCTTGGACAAGCCTGGTCCACCTGTTGGCCCAGTTAGAATTGATGAAATAAGTTCCAATTATGTGATAATCTCATGGGAACCACCTGTGTACACTGGTGGTTGTCAGATAAACAATTACATTGTGGAGAAACGAGACACAACTACCACAGCCTGGCACATTGTGTCAGCAACTATTGCACGTACAACAATCAAAATCTCTAAGCTGAAAACTGGCTCAGAATATCAGTTTAGAGTGTTTGCTGAAAACAGATATGGAAAGAGTTCATCTTTAGACTCAGTACCTGTTGTTGTTAGTTATCCTTTCAGTGAGCCTGCAGCTCCTGGTACACCAATTGTGTCCTCAGTCACAAAAGAGCACATGACGGTTGAATGGAAGCCACCTAGTAATAATGGAGGTAGCCCTATTCTTGGGTATCACATTGAGCGCAAAGAGAAGAACAGCATTCTCTGGACAAAACTTAACAAGCTTCTTGTCACTGATACTCGGTTCAAAACAAATGGTCTTGAGGAGGGCATAGAGTATGAATATAGAGTATTTGCTGAAAATATTGCAGGAGTAAGTGCACCTAGCAAAGTTTCTGAAAGTGTTGTGGCACATGATCCATGTGATCCACCTGGAACTCCGGAGGCTATTGTAATCACTAGAAACCTCGTCACACTTCAATGGACAAGGCCTCAATATGATGGAGGCAGTGTAGTCACAGGTTATATTGTTGAGAGGAAAAAGCTACCCGACGGTCGCTGGATGAAGGCTAGCTTTACAAATATAATTGACACTCAATTTACAATTACAGAATTGACAGAAGGAGACCGTTATGAGTTCAGAGTAATTGCAAGAAATGCAGCTGGTATTTTAAGTGAGCCTTCTGAAAGCACTGGCCCAATTACTGCACAGGATGAGATTGAAGCACCTTCAGTTTCCATGGACTCAAAATTCAAGGATGTCATTATAGTGAATGCTGGTGAGACATTTTCTATTGATGCTGATATTGCAGGCAAACCACTCCCAGATATTAGGTGGCTAAAGGATGGAAAAGAAATTGACAGTGCTACTCAAAGAATGGAAATTAAATCCACGATTACACATACCGTTTTAACCGTTAAAGACTGCATAAGAGTAGATGGTGGACATTTTGTCCTAAGCCTCAGCAATGTGGCTGGAACAAAACTGATCCCTGTAAATGTCAAGGTTCTGGATAGACCTGGTCCACCAGATGGGCCTCTGAAGGTAACTGGTGTCAGAGCAGAGAAATGTTATCTACACTGGAGCCATCCAACACATGATGGTGGAGCTGGTATTTTGCATTACATTATTGAAAAGAGAGAAACAAGCAGACTGTCTTGGACTGTGGTAGAACCCAAAATTCAAGCAATCAGTTATAAAGTCACCAAACTTTTGCCAGGTAATGAATATATCTTTAGAGTCAGGGCAGTAAATAAGTATGGTATTGGCGAACCACTTGAATCTGAACCAGTTATTGCAAGAAATCCTTTTAAGACTCCTCGCCCACCTTCAACTCCAGAAGCAAGTGCAATCACTAAAGACTCAATGGTCCTCACATGGGACCGTCCAGAGGATGATGGTGGTTCACAAATTGAGGGTTATGTCTTGGAGAAGCGTGATAAAGAAGGTATTCGATGGACAAAGTGCAACAGGAAAAGACTAAGTGATCTGCGTTTCAGAGTCACTGGATTAACAGATGGACACTCTTATGAATTCAGAGTGTCTGCTGAAAATGCTGCAGGCATTGGCACACCAAGTGAACCATCTGAATATTACAAAGCCTGTGATGCAACCTATCCTCCTGGCCCACCAAACAATCCCAAAGTGACAGACCATTCAAGTACAACTGTTTCCCTTGCATGGAGTAAGCCTATTTATGATGGTGGTGCACCAATCTCTGGATATATTGTTGAGATGAAAGAAGCCATCGATGATGAATGGATACTATGTACACCAAGCACTGGTGTACAAACAACTCACTTTACAGTGAAAAACCTGAAGGAAAATGCAGAATACAACTTCCGTATTTGTGCCATTAATATTGAAGGTGCTGGGGATCATGTTGAAGTTCAAGGGTCTGTAATTGCTGCTGAGAAACTTGAAGCCCCAGAAGTAGAGTTACAAGCTGATTTGAGGAAAATTGTGACTATTCGTGCAAGTGCAACACTACGCTTGTTTGTTACCATCAGGGGAAGGCCTGAGCCTGAAGTTAAATGGACAAAGGCTGAGGGTCCCCTAACAGAGCGTGCCCAAATTGAAGTCACAAGCTCTTACACCATGCTTGTTATTGACAATGTTGACAGATTTGACACTGGCAAATATGTTTTGACTCTTGAAAACAACAGTGGCACCAAATCTGCATTCATAAATGTCAGAGTCCTGGACTCCCCAAGTGCACCTGTGAACTTTGTCGTTAAAGATATCAAAAGAGACTCGGTCCAGCTGCAGTGGGACCCTCCACATATTGATGGCGGTGCCAAGATTACTCATTACATTGTGGAGAAACGTGACTCTAAAAGAATGACATTTACATCTGTGACAAATAATTGTGTCAGGAATTCATTCAGGGTTGATGGTCTCCGAGAGGGAGGTGTTTATCATTTCCGTGTAGTTGCAGTGAATGAACTTGGTGTTGGCTTGCCAGCAACCACCACAGAGCCAGTCAAGGTGTCCCAAGCACCTCTACCGCCAGGTAAGGTTACACTTGTTGATGTAACTCGGCACAGTGTGAGTCTTTCTTGGGAAAAGCCAGACCATGATTGTGGTAGCAAGATAACAGGTTACATAGTAGAGATGTTGACAAAAGGATCAGATAAATGGATTGTATGTGCAACAGTAAAAATGCCTGAGGCTACGATTGAAGGACTTACAAAAGGGGAGGAATATTCATTCAGAATTTCTGCCATGAATGAAAAAGGAAAGAGTGATCCTAAACCACTGGCAGCACCTGTGGTTGCCAAGGATATCACTCTTGAACCTGTTATTGACTTGCTATTTAACACGTACAGTGTTAAAGCTGGAGAAGATCTCAAAATTGATGTTCCATTTAGAGGTAGACCTCACCCAGAAGTGGCATGGAAGAAGGATGGCCACACCCTGAAGCAAACAACCAGAGTAAATGTTCTTACATCCAAAATGTCTTCAAAGATTGTTATTAAAGATTCAACAAGGGAAGATGCTGGAAAATATGAAATCACGCTGACTAATTCAGTTGGTGTGAAATCAGCTGAAATAACAGTTATAATTCTAGACAAACCAGGTCCACCAATTGCAATCAGAGTAGATGAAGTAAGTGCAGACTATATATCATTATCATGGGATCCTCCAGTTTATGATGGTGGGTGTCAAATCAATAATTATATTGTTGAGAAGAGAGATACAACTACTACAACATGGCAAAATGTTTCAGCTACAGTGGCAAGGACATCAATTAAAGTATGCCATTTGACACAGGGAACTGAATATCAATTCCGTATTGCTGCTGAAAATCGTTATGGGAAGAGCCATGCTGTTGACTCTGCACCAATTGTTGCACAATACTCCTTCACACCACCTGGTCCTCCAAATGACCTTCAAGTTGCTCATGCTACAAAGTCAGGCATGTTGGTTACATGGAAAAAACCAACCAGTGATGGTGGAAGTCCAGTCATTGGATATCACTTGGAATGCAAGGAGCAAAGCAGCATTCTCTGGACTAAGATCACTAGGGGTCTTGTTTCTGACGTGCAATTTAAAGTAACTGGTCTTGAAGAGGGTCTTCTCTATCAGTACAGAGTATATGCAGAGAATATTGCAGGAATTGGACCTTGCACAAAAGCCTGTGAGCCTGTTGCTGCAAGAGATCCATGTGATCCTCCAGGTCAGCCAGTTGTTATGAACATAACACGGACTTCTGTTTCTCTCTCCTGGACAAAGCCTGAAAATGATGGTGGTGCTAAGGTGACTGGTTACATTGTAGAACGAAGAGAACTACCAGAGGGTCGTTGGCTGAAATGCAATTTCACCAGTGTCCAAGAAACATACTTTGATGTGACTGGCCTGATTGAAGATCAAAGATATGATTTCCATGTTATTGCAAAGAATGCAGCTGGTTTACTTAGTCAGCCGTCAGAGTGTACAGGCCCTGTTACAATTAAAGATGATGTTGATCCACCACGCATTACAATTGATGACAAACTCAGGCAACTAGTTGTTGTCAAAGCAGGAGATATATTAAGAATTGATGCTGAAATTTCTGGCCGGCCAGCTCCTGTGATTTCATGGGCAAAGGATGGAAAAGAAATTGATTCTAAAGCAAGAGTTGAAATTTCTTCAACATTCACATCCACAACACTAATTGTTAGGGACACTATCAGAAGAGACTCTGGACAGTATGTTCTCACATTACAGAATGTTGCTGGTACCAGATCTTTAGCAGTGAACTGTAAAGTCCTTGATAGACCTGGCCCATCATCTGGACCATTGGAAGTAACTGGTTTGACCGCAGAAAAATGCACATTAACTTGGGGACCACCCCAAGAAAATGGTGGTGCTGAAGTTCAGCATTACATTGTTGAGAAGCGTGAAACAAGTCGTCTTGCCTGGACATTAATCTATGCAGAAATGAAGGCCACAACATGCAAAGTTACAAAACTGCTTAAGGGCAATGAATACATTTTCAGAGTTCTTGGAGTAAATAAATATGGAACAGGGGAAGCTCTGGAGAGTGATCCCATTAAGGCCCTAGATCCATTTACAGTGCCTGCTGCACCAACAAATGTTGAAGTCACAAGTGTTACAAGTGAAGCTATGACAATCTGCTGGGAAAGGCCTGTTTCTGATGGTGGCAGTAGTATTGGTGGCTATGTAATAGAAAAACGTGAAAAATCAGGTCTTCGTTGGGTCCGTGTCAACAAAAGGCCTGTTTATGACTTGAGGGTGAAAGCCTCCAATTTGCGTGAAGGATGTGAATATGAATACCGTGTATATGCAGAGAATGCTGCAGGTTTAAGTGCACCAAGCCTTCCTTGCCCTTTGATGAAAGCAGAGGATCCATTATTCTTGCCATCTCCACCAGTGAAACCAAAGGTAATTGATTCTACCAAGTCCACAATCACACTGTCTTGGAGCAAGCCATTGTTTGATGGTGGTTCTCCAGTCACAGGATACTCAGTTGAATATAGGAAAACCAATGAAGAAGACTGGATTGTTGGAGTGCAGCACACTAATAACACTGAGTTTACAGTTGTAGGGCTGACATCAGGAGCGGAATATGTCTTTGTGGTTAGGTCGATTAATAAAATTGGTCCAAGTGAGCCAAGCCCTGAGACTGATCCACAGGTAGCAAAAGACAGGGAAGATGAGCCAGTTTTCCTCATCAGTAATGAAATGCGAAAAACACTCATTGTCAAAGATGGCAGCTCATTCACCCTAAGAGTCCCTTTCAAGGGGAAGCCTGTGCCAAATGTAATGTGGAACAAGCCTGATGTTGATCTTAGAGTTCGGGCAACAATTGATACCACGGATACTTGCACATCTGTAACAATTGAGCAAGCTACAAGAAATGACTCTGGCAAGTACACAGTGACGCTACAAAATGTTGCTGGAACAGTCACACTAACATTGAATGTAAAAGTGCTCGATTCACCTGGACCACCTGCCAGTCTTTCAGTTAAGGAAGTGACCAAAAACTCCGCAACAATAACATGGGACACACCAGAAAATGAAGGTGGCGCTCCTGTCAAGAACTACCTTGTCGATCTGCGTGAGGCAACCAAAAAAGGATGGACAAGAGTCACAGAAAGTTGTCCCAGACTTACCTTCAAAGTAACTGACCTCCAAGAGGGAGGTGTTTATTATTTCAGAGTCACTGGTGAAAATGAATATGGAATTGGAGTACCACTTGAAACTAAAGAGGGAGCTAAGATTACAGGTATGATATTATAATTACATTGGGAAAGATGACTAACTAAAATAATTGTGTTGTATTTGGATTTTGATGTATTTAACTCTGATATAAGTAACTCTTACACAAACATTAATTTCAGAAAAACCAAGTCCACCAGCAAAGCTTGGAGTTACTGATGTTACAAAAGATAGTGTCTCATTAGCTTGGAGTAAACCTGAGCATGATGGAGGCAGTAGAATTACCAATTACCAGGTGGATGCTCTGGAGAAAGGACAACAGAAGTGGATAAAATGTGGTGTCACCAAATCAACTCACTTTGTTGTCTCTGGGTTAAGAGAGAATGGTGAATACTTCTTTAGAGTCCGTGCTGAAAATCATGCTGGACTCAGTGACCCTAAAGACATGGTTCTGCCTGTTCTTCTTAAAGATCAATTCGGTAAGTAATTTGACCTGTTTGTAATTAATATGTTGCTGTAGATTGACATTTTGTATGGCAGTTCTTTATGATAATTAACCTGATGTGATCTCTTCTATCAACAGAGGCACCTGAAATTAACTTGAAGAACTTTCAACACAATACAATCTATGTAAAGGCAGGTTCAAATCTTAAAGTAGAGATCCCAATTACTGGTAAACCTTTACCAAAAGTGTCACTCTCAAAGGATGACCATGTCCTAAAATCAACCATGAGATTCAATTCTGAAGTAACACCTGACTGCATTATCATCACTCTGCGTGACAGTGTTGCTCATGATGCAGGCAGATATGACATTACAGCCTCAAACTCAAGTGGAACCACCAAGTCCTTTATCAATATTGTTGTCCTGGACAGACCAAGTCCACCTGTTGGTCCAGTTGAGATGTGTGACATCACAGAGGACAGTGTAAGTCTGAAATGGCTCCCTCCTGCATATGATGGTGGCAGCCCCATCACCAACTACATTGTTCTAAAACGTGAAACAACAACAGCAAACTGGGTTGAAGTTTCATCTGCAATCGCAAGATGCACGATTAAGATTATGAAACTAACTACTGGAGTTGAGTATCAGTTCAGAATTAGGGCTGAGAATCGCTTTGGCATTAGTGATCACATCGATTCCCCCGCTGTCACAGTCAGTCTGCCATATAGTAAGTAGCATACCAATTATTATATTGTATAATTCATTTTGATTTGACTAAATGACAAATATCAACAATATTGCTTTCACTCTGTTCCAGCAATTCCTGAGGCACCTTCAACACCATGGGTATCTGTTGTCACTAGAGAAAGTATTACTGTCAACTGGAAAGAACCTTCTTCTGATGGAGGAAGTCATATATTTGGATACCACCTTCATATGAAAGACAAGAACAGTATTTTGTGGAAGAAGATGAACAAAACTCTTATTCGTGCCACACATTTCAAAGTGACAAACATCAATCCAGGCCTTATCTACGAGTTCAAGGTTGCAGCAGAAAATGCTGCTGGCATTGGTCCTGTCAGCAAAATTTCAGATGCTGTACTGGCAATTGATGCTTGTGGTAAGGATATTACAAAATGGGACTTGTTTTGGGGAAGGAAATGTAGTTATTGTGCCTATAAGTAATTATGATATTAATTATGGTACTGTTTTCCAGAGCCACCAACTGATCTCCATGTCACTGATATCACAAAGAGTTCAATAAGCCTTGCATGGAGTAAACCTTCCTATGATGGTGGAAGCAAAGTGACAGGGTACATAATTGAGAAGAAAGATGGTCCAAAAGGCAAATGGTTCAAAGCTAATTTATCAAAGGTTTCTGACACCAAATTCACTGTATCAGGCCTCATTCAAGATGAATCTTATGAATTTAGAGTCTTAGCCATGAATGCAGTTGGTTCTGTCAGTAACCCTTCCACTACTGTTGGGCCAGTTACATGTGTGGATACCTTCGGTGCTCCTGAAATTGAACTTCCACAGGAATACCTGGATGTTCTAAAATACAGAGCAGGAGCAACTTTCCAGCTTAGAATTAGTATTATTGCTAAACCTCAGCCAACCATTGAATGGTACAAAGATGGAAAAGAACTGGAATCTGGACCTCAGTTAATCATTTCAAACACCACTGATTCTTCATGCATCTCAATAAAGGATGCTACACGCTTAAACACTGGAACATATGAACTCAAGGTCAAGAATTCTTTGGGCTCAGCATATGCTGCTATCAGAGTACTTATTCAAGGTATGCTACTAATTATTGTTTCTTGTCTAAGTGTTGAAATATATTACATATATATTAATGCATTATATATTGTAATAATTACTTGTTTTTTTTCCTGTTAGACAAACCTGGGCCCCCTGCGGGAGAGATCCAGTTCAAGAAGATCACAGCAGACAGTATAACCATCATGTGGGATCCTCCAGCTGATGAGGGTGGTGCAATGGTTACCCATTACATTGTGGAGAAACGTGAGAGTAGCAGAATCATGTGGTCCATAATATCTGAGAAACTGGAAGACTGCATTGTCTCTGTTCCAAGGCTGATCAAAGGAAACGAGTACATCTTCCGTATTCGTGGGGTGAACAAATATGGAATTGGAGATCCTTTAGAATCTGAGCCTGTCATTGCACAAAATTCATTTGGTAAAGATTTTTTTTCAGTTATTGTTTAACTGTATTAATATTTTTTGTCTCATGTTTGACGTGAACCCCACTGTTGCTATTTTGTTTTATGCAGTGCCTCCCAGCCAACCTTCCAAACCTCAGGTCACCATGATTACTAAATCAACAATGACCGTCATATGGGAAAGGCCAAGTCTAGATGGTGGCAGTGATATTGATGGATATTATCTTGAGAAGCGAGAAAAGAAGAGCCTACAGTGGTTCAAGGTCATCAAGGATCCAATTCGTGATACTAGGCAAAAAGTCAGCAATCTCATACAGGGAAATGAGTATCAGTATCGTGTTTGTGCTATTAATAAAGCTGGTGCAGGTCATTACTCTGACGCATCCATCTTCTATAAAGCATATGATCCCATTGGTAAGATTATTTTAACTGGTTTACTAGTATTAATGGCATGTGATAATGTTATTCAGCAAAATATGTTTCAGACAAAAAAAATGCTTATACAACATATTTTTATACATTTTCAGATCCACCAAGTGAGCCGACAAAACTTAAAGTTGTTGATTCAACCAAGACTTCAGTTACACTTGGATGGGTGAAGCCTGTGTATGATGGTGGCAGTGAAATCACATGCTATGTAGTTGAGCAGATGACAGCTGATGAAAAGGAGTGGGTTACTATTAGCTCCAAGGGTGAAGTAAGAACCACAGAGTATGTGGTGTCCCATTTAAAACCTGGATTGTACTATTACTTCCGCGTCTCTGCTGTTAACTGTGTTGGAGTTGGACGCCCAATTGAAATGATTCAGCCAGTACAAGCTAAGGATATTCTGGGTTTGTGTTGTTTTTTTCTGTGCCGAAAAAACAATTGCCATTAAGTGTTTTCCTGCTTGGTTGGTTTAAATCTAATCATTGATGTATTTCATTTTTATCCCAACAGAGGAGGCTGATGTTGATCTTGATATTTCGATGTCAACTCAATATACAGTAAAGGCTGGAAGAGATGTGGAAATCCTGATTCCTCTAAAAGGCAGACCTGCACCAAATGTCACATGGCGAAGAGGAGATAGGAATATTGGTGGAGATGCAAAATACACAATTAATAACACAGAGTATTCAACAAAACTTACCATTCCAAAAGTCACTCGGGACGATTCAGGAAAATATCTCCTTGAGATTGAAAATGGAGTTGGTGAACCAAAGAATATTACTATTTCTGTGAAGGTATTAGACTCACCCTCTGCGTGTAGCAAACTGGTGGTGAAAAATGTTACCCGTGGTAAACTCACTTTGAGCTGGGATCCTCCTCTTATTGATGGTGGCGCTCCAATTACAAATTACATCGTTGAGAAGAAGGATGCTAAACTCAAGGCTTACTCCATAGTTACAACAGAATGTGCCAACACATCGTACAAGATTGATGGCCTGTCAGAAGAGATTGCCTATTTCTTCCGTGTGTCTGCCGAAAATGAAAATGGCGTCGGTGATACTTGTGAGACCATAGAACCTGTTAGAGCAACCGAGACTCCTGGTCCTGTAAAGAACCTTGTCATGGTTGACTCAACTAATACATCTGTAAGTTTGGCATGGACAAAGCCTGATCATGATGGTGGCAGCCATATTTCTGAGTACATCATTGAAAAGAAGGCGGATGATACTGTGACATGGAGCCTTGGTGGTACATGCAAATGTTGCAAGTTTGAGGTAACAAATCTTAAACAGTACTCAGAGGTTTTCTTCAGAGTATATGCTAAGAATGAGAAGGGACGCAGTGACTTCTCTCAAATTGGACCCATTACTGTGGAGGAATTCGTTATTCCACCTGAAGCGAACCTTATTGACTATCCTAATGGTGAATTAAGCGTCAGAATTGGGCAAAATGTGAACATTGAATTGCCATACAAGGGTAAACCCAAACCTGCAATTCAGTGGATGAAAGATGATTTTCCACTGAAGGAAAGTGAACAAATTCGCTTCAGACAAACAGAGAATAAAGCTAGTTTGATTGTGAGAAATGCAAGAAAGGAGAATGCAGGGAAATACACTCTGGTTCTTGACAATAGACTTGTCAAGAACTTCTTTGACATCAAGGTCATCACTCTTGGGCCACCCTCTGCACCGGTGGGCCCTATCCGGTTTGATGAAATCAAAGCACAGAGCATTATTATCTCATGGAATGAGCCACAGGAAGATGGTGGTGGAGAAATCACCTGCTACAGTGTGGAAAAAAGAGAGACTTCTCAGGCAGCTTGGAAAATTATTTGTTCAAGTGTGGTCAGGACCACATTCAAGATACCTAATCTGGTTAAGGGCACTGAATACCAATTCAGGGTGCGTGCAGAGAACAAATATGGAGTAAGTGATCCTCTCAACTCCATGGATGTTGTTGCCCAACACCAGTATAAACCACCAGGTCCACCAGGAAAACCTGTTGTATTTAATGTTACAAGTGATGGCATGACTGTTTCATGGGATGCACCCAGCTTTGATGGCGGTTCCCCTGTTACTGGCTACCATCTTGAGAAGAAAGACAGAAACAGTCTCCTGTGGATGAAAGTGAATTCCAGTGTAATCTCTGGAAGAGAGTACAGGGTCATTGGCCTCTTTGAAGGTCTGGAATATTCATTCAGAGTGTATGCTCAGAACAATGCTGGCATGAGTCCAGTCAGTGAGCAAAGCAAACACCAGCTTGCTATTTCTCCTGTTGGTGAGTCTCATTTTTCATGCTCACAATCACCTTCCATCAGGACATGAGGTTATGTCAACTGTAATAAACAATTTGTTATCTATTTCATATATTTAGATCCTCCTGGCACACCCAACTGTATTGCTGTTACAAGAGATTCTGTCACACTTCAGTGGGAGCCACCTATACGCGATGGAGGCAGTAGGATTGTGGCATACAGTGTTGAGAGGCGCCAAGGAAGAGCACGCTGGCTGAGATGCAATTTTATTGATATCAGTGAATGCCAGTATACAGTGACAGGTCTTGCTTGTGGTGACCGCTTTGAATTTAGAGTAATTGCCAGAAATGCTGTTGGAACAGTCAGTCCACCATCACAGTCATCTGGCTACATCATGACCAAGGATGAAAGTGGTATGCATATTATTTCCACAATTATTGGCACCCTCAATGAAAAAGCTAATAAATGAATGTTTGCATAAGTTCTTTTGTGTAAGCCTCCAAACAGCCTGGTGTTATGGTAGTGGTGTTTCAGCAGTGCATTTAAGCATTAAACTAAACTTCAGTTCTCAAATTAAAATGTTTGAAGTCTTTTTAGCCTCCCTGACCAACCTCCTTATGGTGTACTGTGGAAGACATTTTTAAACTTCAGAAGCTTTTTCATCATGGTACCTTTAAATGCTTGCCCATTCTTTATGTCAATTGCCTGATTGTGTAGGTCAACAGTCATCCTTTTCTTATATGCTAAAAAGCTTGTTGATAATGGTAATATACAACAAAGTTTTTTTTAACATCTGTGCAATGTCATATTTTGTCAGAAACAACAATATAATTGATGAAAAGAAAAACAATTAGAGCCATTGAACAGTGAATTGCTTTAAAGTTTGCTTTTTATGTACATTTTGGAGAAAAGGTACATTTTTAAAGTTCTTATGATTTTTAGGAAAGGAAAATACTTTAGCTGTTAGAGTGAAAATATTAAAAATTGTATATAAAGTTATACTGGGCGGCACGGTGGTGTAGTGGTTAGCGCTGTCGCCTCACAGCAAGAGGGTCCGGGTTCGAGCCCTGTGACCGGCGAGGGCCTTTCTGTGTGAAGTTTGCAT
>JAODOF010000028.1:1295930-1308977 GCA_027576175.1 Sciades proops | reverse complement strand
GTGGACAAAGGAAGGCCGTGATATTTCTCACAGAGCTATGATTGCCACCAGTGAAGAACGCACAGAGCTGGTTATCAAGGAAGCTCACAGGGATGACACTGGAACCTATGATCTTGTGTTGGAGAACAAATGTGGAAAGAAAGCAGTGTACATCAAGGTTAAAGTTATTGGACGCCCAGATCCACCTGAAGGCCCTCTGGAATTCGATGATATTCAGGCTCGTTCTGTACGAGTGAGCTGGAGAACACCGTCAGATGATGGTGGCTCTGATGTTCTTGGTTACATCGTGGAGAGACGTGAGGTACCAAAGGCAGCATGGTACACCGTGGACTCTCGAGTGGTTGAGACATCACTAGTGGTCAAAGGACTGAAAGAAAATGTTGAGTACCACTTCAGAGTTTCAGCAGAGAACCAGTTTGGAATTAGTCGAGCTCTAAAATCAGATGAATCAGTTATAGCAAAGACACCACTCTGTGAGTATTTTTGACATTTAAATAACCTAATCCTCTTATTATTGCTCATATTATATTAATAAACCAGGTAATTCATATTGCTTTTATGTTCTTTAAAAAAAGGTCCACCTGAGCCTCCTGGCTTCCCTCCAGAAATTATGGATGCCACAAAAACCACTGTTGGTCTGTCTTGGTCAAGACCTAAAGATGATGGTGGCTCTCGTGTCACTGGATACTATATTGAAAGAAGAGAGTTGTCGACTGAAAAATGGGTGCGTCACAACAAGACTCAGATCACAACCACAATGTATACTCTCACCGGTCTTATCCCTGATGCAGAGTATCAGTTCCGTGTGATTGCTCAGAATGACATTGGTCAAAGTGAGCCTGGACCTGTATCTGAAGCAGTTGTGTGCAAGGATCCATTTGGTGAGTAACATGCACCCCAGTGTTGAAAGAAAATGTACCAAAATCTTGTTGGTGTCCAAGTTCTAATTACTTCATTGTCTTATTTAACTAGATAAACCAAGCCAACCAGGTGATATTGACATCATCTCAGTTACCAAGGATTGCATCACCATTCATTGGCTGCGCCCAGAAGCTGATGGTGGCAAAGAAATTCTTGGATATTGGATTGAGTTTAGACAAGCAGGTGAAAGTGCGTGGAAAAAATGCAACAAAGAGCGTTCAAAAGACAGGCAGTTTACTATGGGTGGTCTCATGGAGGCAACAGAATATGAATTTAGAGTGTTTGCTGAAAACGAAACCGGATTGAGCAGACCCCGTAGAACCGCCATGGGCATCAAAACCAAACTGAGTGGTATGTTGAAAAGATCAGCCATGTATACCATCTCCCTGTAGACTTATAATGCAGAAACACGATTATGCATTTTTTTTTTTTTATTTCATTTGTTTCATTTTTTTAAACAGTTGGTGAAGCACCATGTCTAAAGGAAGAGATGAAAGACACTACCACTAAACTAGGAGAACCTGGAACACTGACATGCCAGATTATTGGAAGACCTCTTCCAGAAATCAAGTGGTATAGATACGGAAAGGAACTGATTCAGAGTCGTAAATACAAAATGAGCTCTGATGGCAGAAGTCATTCTCTAACAGTGTTAACAGATGAACAAGAAGATGAAGGTCTGTACACCTGCCGAGCAATCAATGAGGCTGGTGAGATTGAAACCAGTGGTAAGCTTCTTTTGCAGGCTGCACCCCAGTTCCATCCTGGATTCCCTTTGAAGGAAAAATATTATGCAGGCTGTGGAATGAGCCTACGTCTCCATGTTGTCTATATTGGACGTCCAATTCCACAAATCATGTGGTTTTATGGCAAGAAACCTCTAAATCCATCAGAGAATATTATTATTGAAAACACAGAGAATTATACTCACTTGGTTGTCAGAAATGTTCAGCGCAAGACAAATGCTGGCAGGTACAAGGTGCAACTGAGCAACAAATTTGGTACAATTGATACAGTGCTACATGTTGAAATCCAAGGTAAGTTAAAGACCAATTTGTGTTGAGGGGTATATTGATATTGAACAGAATTGAAATTGGACTGATGCTGTTTGAAATTGGACTGATGATGATATGATGTATGGTTCTTCACCACTATTACCCTCATTCCAGATAAACCTCTGATTCCTGAAGGGCCAATTGTTGTTGAAGCCCTCTTGAAGAATTATGTAATTATAAGTTGGAAACCACCAAAGGATGATGGTGGTTCACTGATCACAAACTACATTGTAGAAAAACGTGAAGCAAAGGAGGGAGAGAAATGGCATCTAGTATCATCATGTGTCTCAGGAACCACATGCCGCATTCCAAATCTAATTGAAAGTGCTGGATATTACTTCCGTGTTTCTGCCCAGAATCAGTATGGTGTTAGTGAGTCATT
This sequence comes from Sciades proops, assembly GCA_027576175.1. Taxonomy (NCBI): domain Eukaryota; kingdom Metazoa; phylum Chordata; class Actinopteri; order Siluriformes; family Ariidae; genus Sciades; species Sciades proops. Next base: position 1,306,619 of record JAODOF010000028.1, on the reverse strand, counting down.
AGAGATTCCTGCTGTTCTCATCATCAAGGCTCCATATGGTAAGTGGAATCAATTGCTGGCAACTTCCATTGAATCTGTATGCAAGAACATTACAAAACAAAGAATAACAAGTAATCTACATACTCACAATTTTGTTTTGCAGAAAAACCTGGAATCCCACATCAGCCAGTGGTTACTTCAGTCACAGAGGATTCCTGTGTTCTGACATGGAAACCCCCATCCAGTGATGGAGGTGCCAGAATTAAGAGCTACTATCTGGAGAAGAGAGAGAAGAAACAGAACAAATGGATTGCTGTTACAACTGAAGAAATTCATGAGACACACTATACTGTTAAAGGCCTTATTGAAGGCTTTGAGTATGAATTCCGTGTCAAATGTGAAAACATTGGTGGACAGAGTGACTGGAGTGAAATTTCAGAACCTGTCATTCCAAAGTCAGACACAGCTCCTCGTGCTCCCTTCTTTAAAGAGGACCTGAGAGATATGTGTGTTAAATATAAGGCCAGTGCAACATTTGTTACGAAGGTAATTGGACATCCCAAGCCAATCGTAAAATGGTACAAGAATGGCAAAGAAATTTTACCAGATGGTGAGAAAATCAAGATCCAAGAATTCAAAGGTGGCTACCACCAACTTGCCATCAGTCATGCAGATGAGAATGATGTGGCTGTTTACCAAATTAGAGCCACAAATCAGGAAGGATCAATCTCTACAACTGTAACACTTGATGTTGAAGGTATGATTGCTCTGTGTTTTCATATGTGTCTTTATAATACAATTGGTCACAGCTACCTTCTGTATATTAATAACACTATCAGCTAGTTACAGTAAATGAATGTTTTGTTCTCTTTTCCAGTTCCTGCCAAGATTCACTTGCCATTACATCTGCAAGGCATGGGAGCTGTTCATGCTGTTCGTGGCGAGGTTGTCACCATCAAGATTCCAATCAGTGGTAAACCTGATCCTGCCATCACATGGCAAAAGGGACAAGAAATACTGAGTACCACAGCATATCATCAAGTGATTGTAACAAGATCCTTCACATCCCTTGTGTTCCGAAAAGGAGTGCAAAGAAAAGATGCTGGTTACTATATAATTTGTGCCAAGAACAGATTTGGTGTTGATAAACAAACAGTTGAACTCGATGTTGCTGATGTACCTGATCCACCTAAGGATGTTAAAGTAAGTGATATTGGAAGAGATACCATCACACTCACATGGACTCCTCCAAATGATGGTGGAAGTGAGATCATCAGCTACATAGTAGAGAAGTGCCCAGTATCTGGCGATAGGTGGATTCGTGTTGCCCAGACATCTGAATCACAGTATACTGTAATGAGCCTGTTTGGTAAGACCAAATACCAGTTCCGTGTTATTGCAGAAAACGCATTTGGTCTGAGTGACCCATCTGTACCAACTGAACCTGTAACAGGAAGAGAAGACAAGTTCGCTATTAGAAATTACGATGAAGAAGTGGATGAAAGAAGAGAAGTTACAAAAGAAGAAGCACCTCATTCCAAAGTTAAGAATGTGCCATCTCTTTACAGAATCTCTGAGGAACTAGCACGATGTGGACACTTTGGTATTGTTCATCGTTGTGTTGAAATTAGCTCCAAGAAGACTTTCCTGGCTAAACTCATTAAGGTGAAAGGGGCTGATAGAGAGCTAGTTGCAAGAGAGATTGAAACACTCAATATTGCAAGGCACAAGAACTTACTGTATCTTCATGAGTCCTTCGATAGCTTGGAGGAGTACGTTCTGATCTATGAATTCATATCAGGGATGGACATCTTTGAACGTCTTGGAACAAATTTTGACCTCACTGAGCGGGAAATTGTTCTGTACCTGAGACAAGTTTGCCAGGCTCTCAAGTTCCTGCATGGCCTCAACTATGGTCATTTTGACATAAGACCCGAAAACATTGTCTACACTACAAGAAAGAGCAGTGTAATCAAAATCATTGAAATGGGTCAAGCCAGGCTGCTGACACCTGGAGAAAATATCAGAATTCAGTTCACAGCACCTGAGTATTATGCTCCTGAGGTCCACAATAGTGATTTTGTTAGCACCGCTACAGACATGTGGTCAGTTGGAGTTCTCGCATACGTGCTCCTTAGTGGCCTCAATCCTTTTGCTGCAGAATCAACTCAGAAAATGATTGAACGTATTTCCAATGTTGAATACGTATTCGATAGCGAGGCTTTCAAATACACCAGTCTTGAAGGCATGGACTTCATTGACAGGCTTCTGATTAAAGAACGCAAATATCGTATGACTGCATCTGAGGCTCTGGAACATCCTTGGCTCAAGATGAAAATAGAAAACATTAGTTCGAAAGTCATAAAGACCTTAAGACACCGACGATATTACCAGTCAATAATCAAGAAGGAATGGAGTACTGTTATTTCAGCAGCTCGTGTTGCCTATGGCGGTGGTTACAGAAACCAGAGAAATGTTTCAATTGGCAGAGTGAAAATTGGACATCCAGAACAAGGCCTGAGAGCAGGTCCTGTCATGCATGGGCCTGCTGAAGAAGGTGGTCATGTTCATTTTATATGCAACATTGAAAACTATGACAAGACCACAGAGGTGACATGGTACTTTGGCTCTCGTAAATTGACAGCAAGTCATAAGTATGAAATTAACTATGCCAATGGAGTTGCAAGCATGTATGTGAAAGATGTTGAAGAATGTGATGATGGGCTATACAGATGCAAAGTTGTTAATGAAGAGAGAGAAGATAATGCCTACGCAGAGCTGTTTGTTGAGAGCGTGAGATCCTATCGAGAATACTTCCTGGGACGTTCACTCAAAAAGCCCAGGCGTAGAATTGATAGAACCAAACTTCTACAGCGGCCACCTGAATTTACTCTGCCACTGTACAATTGTACAGCATATGTTGGAGAGGATGTACGCTTTGGTGTCACAATAACTGTTCATCCAGAGCCACAGGTTACTTGGTTTAAGGCAGGACACAGAATCAAACCTGATCCTACAAAATATACATTTATTACTGACAAGGGTCTTTATCAGCTAATGATCCACAATATTGAGCCTAGTGACGATGGTGAATATACCGTTGTGGCACATAACAAGTTTGGTGAAGACAGCTGTAAGGCACGCTTAACAGTAACACATCACCCCGTTGGTGAGGACACAATGAGGCCAATGTTCAGACGCCTCTTAGCAAATATTGATTGTGTTGAGGGAGAGAGTGTCCATTTTAATTTGAGAGTGTCAGGAACACCGCCACCTACTCTGAAATGGGAAAAAGATGGAAAGCCTCTTGAATTTAGACCACAGATTGAAGTTGTTCAAGAAGATGTGGGTTATTATGTCCTCCATATCAGAGAAACGCTAATTGAGGATTCCGGCACCTACAGAGTTACTGCAACAAACTCTGCTGGTTCAGCAAGTTGCCAAGCTACACTCAAGGTTGAACGCCTAACATACATTAGGAGGAAGTTCAAGAGTGAGGAAGATAAGCAGATATACATACAAAACCAAATAAAAAAGACACTAATAATGGCACAAGAATTCTCAACAGAAGAAGTAACTACACTTAATCCTGTAGCAGTAGCGGCACTGAAAGAAGCTGCTGAACTGTACAAACCTGCAGTGAGTACCAAGAATGTACAGGGTGAGTTTGATATCTCTGACAAAGAAGATAAGGAAATTAAGAGAATTAAAGAAGAATGTAGGAAGATCAGAATGCCTTATGAAATTCCAGAAGCTCGTGCACACGATCCAACAGTTCTTGAGCAAGACATGAATATTAAATATTTTGTGCCATTATCTGACATGAAGTGGTACAAGAAACTTCGTGATCAATATGAAATTACTGAACGCTTTGAGAGAGTTGTGCAGAAGAGACAGAAACGCATCAGACTTTCCAGATGGGAACAGTTCTACGTCATGCCACTTCCCAGAATCACTGATCAATACAGGCCAAGATGGCGTATTCCAAAGCTTACACTAGATGATTTGGAAACTGTAAGACCAGCTAGGCGCTCACCATCTCCTGAGTCAGATATCTTTATTCACAGAAGGCGTTCCCTTGGGGATCTTTCAGATGAAGAGCTCTTCCAGCCTGTAGAAGATTATATGACAAAGAGGAAAATTAAAGAAGAGAAGCAACAACTTGAGGAGGAACTTGAACTTGGCTTCTCTGCTTCTCCTCCAAGTGGTAGCCCTGTTCATTTTGAACTGCATGCCCTACGCCATATATCACCTAGGATTTTGCACAAAGCTGAAGTGAAACACACAGAAGAAACAAAACTTGCAGTGGCACCAGTAAAACCTAGTGCTTCTCCACCACCCATTTCTTATTTCCTGAGAAGGAGGAGATCTCTGTCTCCAACGTATATTGAATTGATGCGTCCTGTCTCTGAACTGATAAGACCATCCCGAGCACCAGTGGAATATGAAGGCGAAGCAATTGAAAGGAGGTCACCCACTCCTGAGAGGACACGACCACGTTCCCCTAGTCCTGTGTCTCCTGAAAGAAGATCATCAAGATCTTCCTCTAGATTTGAAAGATCTGCAAGATTTGACATCATGTCTAGATATGAGGCAAGAAAAGCTGCTCTGAAATCTGAGCGCAAGTATCAAGTTGTAACACAACAACCATTTAGCCTTGACCATGCCCCACGAATCACAGTTAGAATGCGCTCACACCGTGTACCATGTGGTCAGGACACTAAATTCACACTGAATGTCCAGTCAAGGCCAGAAGCTGAAATCCAGTGGTTCCATAATGGACAGCAGATTCAGGAGAGCAGCAAATACCACTTTACTGACATGAGTGGGGTCTTAACCCTCCAGATTACTGATTGCCAGGCAGAAGACAGTGGAACATACCGTGCTGTCTGTATCAACTCAAAGGGAGAAGCATCTGACTATGCAACTCTCGATGTATCCAGAGGAGCATTTATTACATATTCCTCAAGACGCAAAGATGAAGAGGCTCCAACAGCATTTGTACCTGATGTGATAAAGACGGACTATTACCATACATCATCATTCAGGGCATCTTCTGCCTCACAGACTCACATAGAGATCAAAGAATCCAAGACAAAGTTTACTGAGAGCCATGAAGTTTCTGGGATTGAAAAATATGAGTCTGAAAGACTTGCATCATCTTCTGTCAGACATGCATCTACTGAATACCTGTCCTCTGCTTCATATTCCTCCTCAGAACGACATGCATCATCTGAATATAAGGCAAAATCTGTTGAGTCCTCAGCTACAGTAAGCACAACTGCTAAGAAAGTCAAAGCCACTCTGTCAGCAAAAATCCTCACCAAACCACACTCTCTAACAGTATCATTGGGTGAGCCTGCAAGATTTACCTGTGATATTGATGGCAAGCCAGCACCAAGTGTGACATGGATGCATGGGCAACATGCTGTTGTCACTTCCCATCGTGTACGTGTGACAACAACACAATACAAGTCTACATTTGAAATATCTTCTGTAGAGTATGCTGATGAAGGCAGCTACACAGTCGTGGTAGAAAATTCAGAGGGAAGGCAAGAGGCAAAGTTTACCTTAACCATCTACAAGCCACCAAGAAAAGAAGAGGCTGTTGTACCATCTCCTCCAGTTAAATCTCTCGATCCTGCAGTGAAGTCACCTGAGCTTTCAGCAAAATCACCAACAACTTCTGTAGAATCACCAAGACCTTCAGTAAAACTTCCTACACCACCTGTCACATCTCCAATGACAGCAGTTAAGTCTCCAGAGCCACCAGTTAAGTCTCCAGAGCCTTTGGTGAAATCACCAGAACCCACTGGAGTCAAGTCTCCTGAACCACAAATTAAGTCACCTGAAGGTGTCAAAGCGCCACTACGAGTCAAGTCTCCTGAGCCCGATGCTGCTGCTCCAAGAGTTAAGTCACCTGTCCCTGCAAAGCCCTCAGAAGCAATTACATCCCCTCTTAGGATTAAATCTCCCACAGCCCTAAAGTCTTTTGAACCAGCAGCATCTCCTCCAAGAGTGAAATCGCCACCTCCTGTTAAGTCTCCAGAGCCACCACAGAGAGTTAAATCTCCCTCAGGCATGAAATCACCTGAGCCAATCACCTCTCCTCAAAGAGTAAAATCCCCACCAGCAGCCAAGTCTCCTGAGCCAAAAAGGGTTAAATCTCCACTCACTGTGAAATCACCAAGTCCTTCAAGGGAAGCACCCCCAAAGATCCGCCAGCAACTTAAAGCTGAGGCCTCTGAAGACAAGGTGAAGATGATCTGTGTTGCTGAAAGCTCTGTCAGGGACGTTGTGTGGTACAAAGATAGCAGGAGACTTAGTCAGAGTAGCCGTTATCAGATCCATACTTCTGCTGATGGCACTTGCTGTCTCTACATATCAGACGTGTCTGAGAGGGATCAGGGTGAATATGTTTGTGAAATAATTGCAGGGAGTGGAATGGTCTCAAAAACAACATTATCCTTCTCTGGTCAAGCATTCCAGTCCATCTACAGAAAAATAACAACGTTTGTGTCTGCACACATGGCTGTGAAAGGTAAATTAATTTTTTTTTGGAATAATTCAGTATTTTCTTAACACATTATAGTGACCCGTGCTTCATAGCACTAATACATACACTAATTGAATGTTTGCTCATCTTCCAGAATCAGTGTCCTCCAAGGCCCATGAGGGGGTTGAAATACTTAAGAAAGAGAGTGCTGCTCTCAGCAGTATGCATGAGCGTTTCTCTTCAAAATCCATCCATATGGAGAGCACAATGCAAGAAGCATCGTTCAGCAGTTCCGCCATGGCTGAAATGAAATTCGAAACAATGTCAATGTCTAGCATGTCCTCCATGACTTCTGAATCAATGTATGCTATGAGCTCAAGCAGTATGACGTCAAGTCACTCACATGCTGAGGGATCCTCAATAAGAGCCACTCTGCTCAGTGGTCAAGGTGAGTTAATAAGAGCCATGTTGATCAGTGATCACAAGCATTTATAAATATTTATACAGCCTAATGACTCATATGTTCTTCAACTGACAAACCTCTTCATTTTTTTTTTTTACTTTAAAGGTTTAGCACCAAAAATTGAAGCCCTCCCTGAAGACATCAGCATTGAACCTGGGAAGGTTTTGACCATAGCATGTGCATTCTCTGGGGAGCCTTCTCCATGCATTGAGTGGTCTCGTGGCGGAAAAACACTTTCAACTACAGAAGAGAGTGGAAGGTTCCACATTGAGACTACGGAGGACCTGACCACACTTATAATCACTAGTGTAAAATCTAGTGACGCTGGGGTGTACACCCTCAAACTTTCCAATGAGTATGGGTCTGACATGGCAACTGTCAAAATTAGCATTCGTTCACTATAAATCTAATTATGATACTTTCTTCCCCTTTACACATTATCTGCCTTTTTATTTATTGAATGAGAAAAAACTGGATATCTGTTCCTGTATATATGAAATATTTTTATATCAAACTTGACATTAATTTATGCCAAACTAAAGTCGAAAGTTGTTATAAAATGTGCCATTTTGGATGATTATGACTAGGATTTTTGGTCATTTTTTGTGACATGTACATAATGTATATAGCCGAATTTACCGGTTATGGGAAATGTATGAATTGTTATTTAAGACAATATTAACTAAAACAAATGGAACTAATTGTTTATCAGGAGAAAGTTTCTCATGGAACGAATACCCTGTTAAACCTGGAACTAAACTTGGTGCCTCAACAAAAAGTTGAAGTCTTAAGATTGCCTCAACAGGTAGAGAGGCTCCCTGTTGAAGTTTTACAAAATTTACGAGACAAAGCTCTACACTGTATGTGTACATGTGATATTACTATAATCACATGAATTTATAACTTGACCATAAGATCTTGAATGCTGCGTGCATTTACCCTCATGTAAGCAGCATGACTAGGTCTTGTGTTCAAACTGATTATGTCATACCACCATATTAAAGACATGCTCAAAGTGCGAGCGGCCTGCACTTCATGAGCTAAAATGTTTTATGTGCTCTGTTTCTGGTAAGGGATTGCTTGACTGGACTTTCAATATTAACATCTCCTGGCCAATAATAAGTCTATCTTGCACTTCCTTACAGAAGCAGAGTCTCCTCTTGGAGGATTGCTTTGTTGCATTGTGTGTGTGTACTAGTTTTAGAATTCATTTTCACAGTTGCTGGGCAAACAAGCATACCACAGGGACAACATCTTCTGTGGATATAAACATCATGAAACAGTAACTATATGCCCAATATTTTGGTTTGATTTTATGTAGAATTGTAGAATTACTAATGATTGCAACCTCCTTGAGCCTTATAATTGATTCAATAAAGCGTGTTTTCAGCATAAATCCCTTGTGGTTTTGTATCTGTTGAGTTTCAGTAATCTCTGGTATAATAGACACCTCTCTGAAAGACATATTCAGCTAATCCCATGACGTTTTGACATTCTCAAAGCTTTGTAAGATAAGTAATAGCTTACACTAATTATCATGAAAAGACTTTCTGAATAGGCATGGACAAGCCTACTTTCCATGTCCAGGAGCCAGGGGTATTGATTAACCAGTGTTGCCCACAGGATTTTGCAAGACTATGGTGGGTGGACCTTGCTCAGATGCTTGGAGGGGGTCTAAAATTTTGTGCATTTTAAAGTTAAAGGCCTCATTCTGGTGCACTTTTAGAGCAAAAGTAACAGTTTAGATCTACAAACCCCATTTCCAGAAAAGTTAGAATATTTTCCAAAATGCAAGAAAAACAAAAATCTGTGATTTGTTAATTCACAAGAACCTTTATTTAACTGACAAAAGTAAAAGAAAAGATTTTTCTATAGTTTTACTGACCAACTTAGCTATATTTCTTAAATATGAATGAAGTTGGAATTTGATGCCTGCAACACACTCAAAGAAAGTTTGACAGAGGCAAAATACAGTGTCTTGCAAAAGTATTCATCCCCCTTGGTGTTTGTCCTGTTTTGTCGCATTACAAGCTGGAATTAAAATGGATTCTTGGGGGCTTAGCACCATTTGATTTACACAACATGCCTACCACTTTAAAGGTCCACATTGTTGTTTTATTGTGACATAATAATTAAGATGAACCCCCCCCCCAGAAATCTGGTGTGTGCATAAGTATTCACCCCCTGAATAAGAGCTGGTCCAACCAATTCACTTCACAAGTCACATAATTAGTTGATTAAGATTCACCTGTGTGGAATCAAAGTGTCACATGATGTCTGCATAAATCAACCTGTTTATTTATAGGGGCATGAATACTTTTGCAAGACACTATACAACACAACCCTGACACACCCACAGTGAGCAGCCCAGGGTTAGGGGCCTTGCTCAAGGGCACTTCAGCCATTCCTGCTCATCCAGGGAATCAAACCAGCTACCTTTTGGTCCCAAAGATGCTTCTCTAACCTTTAGGCCATGGTTTCCCCAAGTCATCATATTAGCAAAGACTGACACCCTGATTTTCTGGTGCTATACTGCCCCCTATTGATTTGGAGTGTGGAGTATGAATTCACCAGGTGGCCAAATTCTTACATATGGCACCTTTAATATAAGTGATGATATTATATAAGTGGTATAGTGGTGCCGTGGTTACTGCAAGAAGGTTCTGGGTTCAAACCTCACAACCAACGGGGGCCTTTCTGTGTGGAAAGCCTTTCTGTGGTGCTCCGGTTTCCTCCCATAGTTCAAAGACATGCAGATTAGGTAAAAAATACCCAGCCACTGGAGTTGCACAGGCCAGTGTATACTTGGTGCTGGTCCCAGACCTGGATAGGTTGGGAAGGGTTGTGTCCAGAAGGACATCTGGTGTAAAAAAAACCTATGCCAGATCTATGGAAGTGAAGAGAAGCAGCTCCGTAGCACGATGCCGTCACCACCATGTTTCACCATGGGTCTGATGTTCTTTAGGTGTCTTATTTTTGCATCAAACATACAACATTTACAAGTACATCCAGAAAGTTCTACCTTGGTCTCATCAGAACATAACACCCTGTCCCACATGGCTTATTGTGATTTATTTAGGCTTGGATGCTTTTTCATGAGAAAGAGTTTCTATCTCTCCACTCTATCCCATCAGCCAGATGTGTGAAGGATATAAGAGATTGTTTCACCTCCAGGGAGTGACCGGTACAGGGAGTGCCAGATGTTCCTGCAGCTCCTTGAATGTTGCTGTTGGCCTCCTGGCAGCCTCAATGATAAGTTTTCTTCCTGTCCTTTCGTCTATTTCAGAGGGACGTCCTGTTCTTGTTGATGTCACTGTGGTGCTCCATTTCATCCACTTCTTGATCATCTAATGTTTTGGAAATTGTTTTATACCCTTCTCCTGATTAATACTAACACGTCTGAGGAGCAGAGCTTCAGCAGTCAGATGGAACCATGAAGATCTTACAGAAACAGCTGATCTTTATTTGGGGTTCATGAAAATAACTTCATTAATGACAGAAAGTCAGAACAGCATTCGTTACAGTTCTTTGTGTATATCTGGGTTATTAACTATTAACGTTTATATAACGTTAATCAGCTGTTCAGCTTGGTGTAAAACACGGATCAGGAAACGTCCCAGAACAGTGATGTACTGAACTCAGAAAGAGAGTTAATCCCACGAGGCAGCACTACTCAAGGTCATGAGCTCTCTCTCTCTCTCTCTCTCTCTCTCTCTCTCACACACTCTTTCTCTCACTCTCTCTCACTCAC
>JAODOF010000028.1:1247468-1265290 GCA_027576175.1 Sciades proops | reverse complement strand
TATTATTATCACATTTTTCACAAATTGCTCCTGTCATTTTGCCGGTTTGTTTACATTCTAAGTGGAAATGATTTTGTTGGACGTTTTGTATAAAGTTTTTATTTATCAAATTTGCAAAAAAATAACAAAAATGCTCCGTTTCTCAAAATCCAGTGAATGTGGATAGAATAAAACAGTTATTCCACTCAATTTCGTCATACATGGATTATAGACAACTCGGTGCTACATGCCTCGTCGACTATCAGCTCGTGTATGACTCAGTTTTGTGGAATAATGGTTAAATATGATGTGGCTATATAGGTATTTAGTCTCTGTAGGTTATATGGGAGTGCTTGTGTTTGATTGAACGTGACTTTTTGCTGTTGGTACTGTGGTAACATCTATGGGACAGACTCAAAGTTAGCAGCTTCACTGGAAAAAAAATAAATAAATAAAATAAATAAATAAATAAATAATAATACTGAATTGTCCATTGTAGATGCAAACAGTTCAACTCAGCATTTTTCTTTTCAAGAAGAAATGGTGGAGAATTCAAAAATAGAATTCAGGATGTATTCCTGCTTCATTCCCTGAACAGGATAAATCGCTTACTGAAGATGAATGAATTGACAAAAACAGACCAGTTGTTTTCAGTTGCAACATTTAACCTTCGGTTATATCAAGCTGTTAATGGTCAGACCAAATAATAACGAAATAAAATTTAACATGAACAAAATTTGCCTGGTGAAAAAGCGGTTAGATTCTTTTTTTCCCCATTGAACTTGGAGTAATGGATTTGATCAATTTTGGACCCATGAGCCAATAGGAAACAAGGAAGTGAAATTTTGAGGAAGTTTTGAGGAAGAAATTGATGATGTTCGTCCTTCGGGGTCAAAGATGACCATGACTTCAATTTGGTGGGTGGTGGTTGTGGGTCTGGATGTGACTGATGAGGCCAATCTGGGGTTTAAAGGTATGCCCACTTGTCGGGAAAGCATAGGTAGTTGCTGTAGGTAGGTAGGTGCTGTGGCAATAGTTCCATCCTTCAGCGCAGCTCGTTTCTTCTGGGCCTCGGCAATGCGTTTCATCTCTGAATTTAGAATTATTCAAAAAATATAAAATAGAATCTGTATTAGGAAGAAATTACTAAGGAGCAGCCACACTACCTATGGTTCCTATAACCTCTGTCCTGTAATCATTTTATTTGCATTCATTTAACCCAGAACATCATTGTGGTAATCTAAATATGACTTTGAAACATGTTTTTAATGTTTGTTCCGTACACATAAAGCTGAGCACATAAAGGAGAGAAAGATCCATAAGGGTCAGGTGAAGTACTTTGTGCTATCTGCACACATGTTCTAAAGCTTGCACTTATATTTGAAATGCTGGGTCGTACAATCATCACTGTAGGCTGGGACCTTGTGAAAGTGGTCTTTATTTTTTATGACCAAGACTTACTACAGTGCTTAAACTCACCTGGATACTGCAGAATTGTTCTTAAGAATGGTTGCTGTAATCCTAAAGATCACGATGCTCACATGGAACGTACTTTCAGCACCCACAGTACTGTTTGTCTTTATAGTATACAACTGTGGAAGAGAAATGATTCCCCATTATCTGGTGTCATTCAGAAGAGGAGTGTGATTGCTCTCCTGGTTTCTTCTTCATGTCGTCTCAGGAAGTTTTTATTTCCTTCTACTGTCATCACTTGCTTGTTCATTAAGGATCTAAATCTACATCCAGATTTCTGTAAAGATGCTTTTATATACATTTAGTCGCTGCCTAAAAGTGGAGCTCCTGATGAATTCATGAGCAAAATAGCTGCAAAGGCACAAAATCCCCCTGAATAAAATAATAATATTACAGCACCATGAATGAACCATCAAATGGTGTCGTGTTGTGTTTTTCACCTCAGTAAATCACTGCATTGTCTTGTGACAGTGAGACCAATAATGAGATTCACAGCGCAGTTACGATACATATTTATTCCTTTCTTTTCCCTTCTACATATATATGTAGGCAGTGGATGATTCTGCAAAAAATATCTTGAGGGACAACAGTGTTGAAAGCATCTGTGACTATAATGACATTGACATTCCTGATGAAGCTACCAGTGAGAGTGAATTTGCAGACTCTGTTACCAGTACACCTGATACTGGAACTAGTACTGAGCTATGGGATAATACTGGAAGCAGTGTTGAAAGTATGGCCAATATTTTCAAAGAGTTGCCTATTGCTAATTCTACTCTAACTAAGGATGAAGTGGAGGTATACTGCTCTGTGTTCAGTTTATATGATTTAATTCATATTAGAAATTGAGCAATTTTAATCCAATATAAATGTTTGGAAAATATAGATGAGATCAGATATAGAGGACACTGCAGCCTTGATGAATCCAGAGGAAGAGCATTTTAATGAAAATGATGACCATTATCCTAATGGTCCTCTAGTAGGACAAACAGCACAGGACACCAGCCCTCACTGCGAAACTTGGGCTTGTCTGGAGGAGGTAGCGAGCTAATGTGTGATACAAGCACCTTGCTGTCACTGTTACACTTTGGAAAGCTTGCCTAAGTGCATCACAGTCATACACTGCTTTCACCTTGTTGGCTCTCCGGATTTTTACATATTGCCACTTTGCTTTGACATTAAGCATGGGTTTATTTGTTATATTTTGCTCACCTTTGTTTGTCATATCAGGACACATCTGCACTTTGGATATTTGTACATTGAAGCAATAGTTTTCAAATGTACTTTATGCGAGGTAGCTAAGGATTTATAATTCGTATACAAAATCCTGACTTATCATACTTATCATCTTATTGGTCATAGTGAAAAAGTCCAGACACTGTGCCTACTGCACTTTTTGCTGGTTAATAAGCCTATATAAATAAGCCTTCAAGTTATATCAGCAACTCAAGCTGGGTGTAGAGCAGCAGGTTATTTCTAATACAATAAAAACTGATTTTGTCCATCCATCCATCCATCCATCCATCCATTATCCATAAGCGCTTATCCTGTGCAGGGTCGCAGGCAAGCTGGAGCCTATCCCAGCTGACTAAGGGCAAAAGGCAGGGTACACCCTGGACAAGTCGCCAGATCATCACAGGGTTAACTGATTTTGTATTAACTGTTTTTGAGTTACCAGGACCTGGTCTTCCCAGGCAGTCTCCCGTCCCAGTACTAACAAGGCCCTTAAGGCACATTGGGTGGCACCGATCTCTGCTTCTATAGCCCTCGGCCTCTCGCTTATACAGCTAGGGTTACAGTGGGTTACAGATTACTCAGTCTCAGTGCAGAGCAGCAGGTCATTTCTAATACAGTAAAAACTAGTTTTGTGTTAACTGCTTTTGAGTGACTGAAGTTTGGATTAAATTCATTTCATTCACATGACCAGCCTAATAATAATAATAATAATAATAATAATAGCCTTCTGGTAACTGTGAGAGTTTGACTCCCCACTCGCATCTGTATTGCAGTGTGCCTTGCCAGACAGCAGTAGGTACCATTTTTACAATGGTCTTTAGTATGACCCAACTATGAGTAGAACTCACGATCTCCTGATCAAGAGGTGGACACACTAATCGCTAAGCCAGCTCATGGTAATAATTATAAAAGCTCAAATTTAATTATAAAAAGTTTGATAATCGTGAGTTGTGATTTTCATGGCTGTAACTAAATAAAAAAAAAATCATAGACCTCTAAAGGCTCACAGACACCATATTGAGAATCACATTAGACAACTGTATTTTATATTCATATAAAATGAAACCTGTCACTTTAATTCATGGTAGTATTGGTGCTATCATTGGTCTGATCAGGTCTCTGCTATTGGGATATTGTAGAAAGCAATTGGGATATTGTAGAAAGTAATTCATGGTGGTATTGGTGCTGCCACTGGTCTGATCAGGTCTCTGCTATTGGGATATTGTAGAAAGTAATGTTCTCGACTCTTTCTGCTCAAAACTTTGGTTGTGTTCAACTTTCAGCTTTCATTGTGCAAGTTAATAGTGAGGAGAATAGCTCCACAGTCCTCCTTTAGGGACACGATGGGTAGATATTATTCAATTTATGACACCTGGTTTCAGAGAGGTATACACACATCATTTACATTCATTGTGTGGATGTGGGTGTTGTAATATGGCCACTACCTCATTGGTCTGACAGCAACGCTTCATTTGAGTAATCAAGTGATCACTCATGCCTAACAGATCCATGATGCTCCACATCTGCTCCACTCAGCAAGCACATTTCCACAGCACTTTTCCTTCATTTTATCCATCTGCCGTTTCAGTTTTGAAAAATAATTCATTTTTTTTTCCTTTCTTTGTAATTCCATAATCTGTATCATGGGCTAAAAGAGAGAGTCTGAATGCACTGAATATTTTGCAGGTTGTGGAGGCTGCAATGATCCCTTCGCATACACAAGTCCAAGTGATGCCACCAACAGTTGTGGCTGTAAGTATTCACTTTCAATGAATTTTCAAACCTGGTTTTAACAGTTTGACCTAAAATCCTATTCCTGTTATTCAGGGCTTGAAGAACCTGACTGTTACCGAGGGAGAGTCTGTGACTCTGGAGTGCCAGATCTCAGGCCACCCCACACCAGGCATTATGTGGTTCCGAGAGGACTACAGAATTGAAAGCTCCATTGACTTCCAGATCACATATGAGGAAGGATATGCCCGCCTAGTGATCCGTGAGGCCTTTGCTGAGGATAGTGGACGTTTCACTTGTACTGCTACAAACGAGGCTGGAACTATCAGCACCTCCTGTTACCTGCTTGTGCAAGGTATGAATAACATGTTCACAGGGTTACAGTGCACTAAATACATGCATCATGCATCATTTTTATGAACATAAATTTATTTCCTGTTAATTAATTTTATTTTACAGTATCTGAGGAAATTGAGAGTCGGGAGGATTTGACTGCTATTTCTGAGCATGTTGAAGTATCTATGCAAGAAAGACAGTGAGTATGCCATGCCCTTGTCGAAGTTTTTCCTGTGATGTTTAATTCTTGTAACTGTTTGGTGCTTTATCAGTGATCGATAAATCATAAATTCATTAGCTAGTCCACCAAGCAAGCCAAAACATAATCCAAATCAAAAATAGAATTATAGGTGACTTTCTGTTTATCCTTTATCCGTGTCTCTGGTGATGAAGCATCATGTTTGCGTTCTTAATAAAAAAGCAGAAAGTCAAGCATTTTTCGTATTAGCTGTGGTGTTCACACATAGTACATCAACAATTAATTTGAGTCAGGCTAGCATCTTAATTTACTCTGGATGAAATGTTTAAATGCAAGGAGACTGTGTGCTGTGTTACCATTAGAGTCATCTGACTTAGTATATAGGTTTTCCTGCTTATCACTGTAGCACAGGGATCCACTCGACACGCCACTTCCCAGAACACACTGTGGCCTACAAACATGGCCACCATGGACTACAGTCCTCAGCACGTTCACACTCACCTGAGTACTAATCATGCGCACCTGTTCACAATCACATCTTATGCTATATAAACACAATTTGGAGAGTGCTTCAACTGAGACTTTATGCTCAGTGTGTATTTTCCTGACTTACCATGCCTTGCAGCCTTGTTTAGAGTTTCTGGTTTGATCTTATCTTCCTGGTTCCTGTTTCTGTATTTTTAGCTTTTATCTATGTTCCTCTGTTTGCTGACTGCCTGACCTTAAGCCTGTACCTGATTCTTGAATCTGCTTCATGTTTTAGATCTGTTTTGTTTGTTTGTTTGTTTTAATAAAATGCCCAATCTTGCATTTGCATCCATGTCCAACTCAGTCATCTGTCACTGCTGCACAGTATTGTATTTTTGCTCTTTCTGCATTCCTTCATAGTCCTGATTCTGGAAAGGATGTCTTGGTCCATGTTAGCTAAATAAAATGCCTAGTGAAAACGGTTCCTGCCATAGTTCAGACCATATCCTTGCTTTGTTCTGTAATGGGATTTGGT
Organism: Sciades proops; assembly: GCA_027576175.1. Lineage (NCBI taxonomy): Eukaryota > Metazoa > Chordata > Actinopteri > Siluriformes > Ariidae > Sciades > Sciades proops. Next base: position 1,259,333 of record JAODOF010000028.1, on the reverse strand, counting down.
AAATAGTAGCATGTGTTATTAATGGCATCAAGGTACTCAGCCACAGTCAAAAATATGAATTACCCATGGCAAGTTGAGTGTGGCAAGGTATTGGTGGTGCATTGGTTAGCACTGTTACCTCACAGGAAGAAGGTTCTGGGTTTGAAACTCATGGCTGGCAGGGGTCTTTCTGCGTGGAGTTTGCATGTTCTCCCTGTGTCTGCATGAGTGTGCTCTGGTTTTCCCACACAGGTGAAAGACATGCAGATTTGGCATAATGGGGGCTACTGTAATTGGTGCAAGCTATAGTGTTTTCCCCAGCCATAATGTATGTACATATAGATCTTGCTATGGCAAAAGCGAAATAAAAGTTTGAACAAACATATCAAATGAAGAGTTTTGTCACTCAACAAAATCACTAGGAATGAGAGTGTTTTTGTTATTTGGGTGGCATGGTGGTGTAGTGGTTAACACTGTCACCTCACAGCAAGAAGGTTCTGGGTTTGAGCCCCACGGCTGGGGGGGGGCTTTCTGTGTGGAGTTTTCATGTTCTCCCCGTGTCAGCATGGGTTTCACCCACAGTTCAAAGACATGCACATTAGGTATTGCACTACCTGTGCAATACTTACACATGCAATACCACCTGTGTAATACACTAATGTTAACTGTATACCTGCAAACCTGTTAATTTATGCAAATTTGTTAATTTTTATCTTTAAATTTGTAGTTTATTTCTGTTTATATATACCCTTTCTTTGTATACTTAGTACTTTTTGCACTACTCCTTCACTATCTTATCTTTTTTATTTCTTTATATATTTTGCTGCTTTTTTGCTGCTGTAACAATGTAAATTTCCCCTTGTGGGATAATACAAGGCTATCTTATCTTATCTTATCTTATCTTAAAATACCCAGCTACTGGGGTTGTACAAGACAGTGCATACTTAGTGCCAGTCCCAAGCCCGGATTGATTGGGGATGGTTGTCAGGAAGGGCAGATCCACTGTGGCGACCCCTAATGGGATCAGCCAAAAGAAGAATTAGACCAGGTAGTGATGTGTTGATGTACAAAAAAAGATGTAATGTCTCCTAATTCATCATCAAAAAATCTTCCCAGGATTGCAGCTGAAGCCAGAAAAGAGACCATATCAGAAATCAGTGCTGTATCTGAATCTGTGGACACTGGAGCAGCTGTGGCTCCATTCTTTCTGAGGAAGCCCATGGTGCAGAAACTCGTGGAAGGTGATAGTGTTGTCTTTGAATGCCAGATTGGAGGCAGTCCCAAACCTCACATCTACTGGAAAAAGAGTGGAATTCCACTAACTACTGGATACAGGTATACTTAAAAACAATTATTGTGGTATGAAAATGGCAGTAGCATGCAATATTTGAAGTATGGATATTAACATTTTGTTTATTTATTTGATCTGTCAGATATAGAGCCACTTATATTAAAGAAACAGGTCAATGCAAATTGGAGATTTCTATGACATTTCCTGATGATGCTGGGGAATACACAGTGTTTGCCAGGAACCAGCTTGGAGAAGCATCTGCATCAACTATGCTTCTTAATGAAGGTTGGTCATACTGACTGTCATATTGCCCGACACACACACGCATACACAAACCAATAACTTTGAATATCATATTATTATATAATATTATTTTTACAATACATGTTACAGAGGCATATGAAGCTTACATAAAAGAGCATGAAGTAGCATGTAAGACTGAAGTGACAACAGTCGTGAGACTGGAGCCCAAAGTCGGAGATGTTCCACCCATACTTACAAATGAATTTGAAAAAGAACAATTAATCATTCAGAGGAGGATGGCTAAGCAAACACAAATGATGCAGTCCTTCACCTCTGAGCAGGTTTGTAAAACTTGGTTTTACAAAGCACCATTTCATTTCAACTTTCTTTCCAGCTCTAATCATGCTGTCATTTCACAGGAGTTCCAGATATCTTCTGTTGAGCAGAGGTTCATGTACGAGATTGAGTGTCATCTTCTAAAGATTACCTACCAAAAATTGTTGGCTGAAGATGGAGAGCAGATGGACATGACCATTTCTGAGCATGAGTGTGTGTCCCCAGCTTTTAGCACGCCAGTGAAAAATTACAAGCTCAGGGAAGGAATGAGTGCTACACTGCACTTCAAAATGACAGGAACTCCACTTCCAAAAGTAAGCAACTCTTCTGCTAGTACCTGAAAATCTATACTTTCTTATTTTTTTTTTAAATCTTATCTGCATACTAAACATGTATTCTAATTTGCAGATTACATGGTATAAAGATGGCAAACGCATAAGACATGGAGACCATTATCAAATGGAGGTTCTTAAAGATGGTAGAGCCAGTCTACGTCTTCCTGTGGTGCAGCCAGAGGATGAGGGAATCTACAGTGCTTTGATTAGCAATATGAAGGGTAATGCTGTCAGCTCTGGAAAGCTTCATGTGGAATTAGCTGATACAGTTGTACAGCCACGGTACCGTCAAGCAGAAGTAGCTCAGAGAATCAGGTATGGCCCATTTGATGACTATAAAATGTTGTTGGTGTGCAAAATATATGCATGCGAAATGTAGAAGGTGATTTTCCAAATTTGATTTACTTACACACTATGAGCATTTTTTAAGTGTTGAATAAGTGATTTAGAAATGATGTTTTAAAAAAATTCCAAAATTTTAATTGGGATAGATACAAACTAGAAAAAATTAAATGCAAACTGAAAATAATCAAAGCACAACAACAGCTTTTAAGCTGCTTTTTTAATAACTGAAGTAAAGATGTGATCAGAGCTTCCCAAATCCATCATATATGGAGTGATGTAAACTTATGCATGTTGTGTCACTCTCACTGAGGAAGTCTGGTTTTGATACAATTCAGATCCACATCACCACGCTCTACCAGTCGTTCTCCTGGACGCTCGCCTGCTCGCAGACTGGATGAGACTGATGAAGCCCAACTTGAAAGGCTTTATAAGCCTGTATTTGTCACAAAGCCATCCTCCTTTAAGTGCTCTGAGGGACAAACTGCAAGATTTGATTTGAAAGTTGTCGGAAGGCCCGTGCCTGAAACATACTGGTTCCATAATGGTATGTTGTATAAAGACCCTAAAGTTGCTCAGTTGAACTAGACACATTTAACACTGTAAATTGATTTTGAAAAGAGAGCTAAATCTTTTTTTTTTTTAATTAGGACAACAAGTGGTGAATGACTACACCCACAAGATTGTGGTTAAGGAAGATGGAACTCAGTCCTTGATTGTGGTTCCTGCTGTGCCTCATGACTCTGGAGAATGGACAGTTGTTGCTCAGAACCGAGCTGGAAAAACCTCTGTGTCTATGACTCTCACTGTAGAAGGTCTGTTCTTTTTTACTGTGCCTACCTTTTTACTTTCTGGTTGGAAAACCTTTGAAAATATTAACATACACATTATGATTTCTTATTAATTTTTTAGCAAAAGAAAACTTGGTGAGACCCCAGTTTGTTGAGAAGCTGAAGAACATTAGTGTTAAAGAAGGCAGCTTGGTTGAATTGGCTGTTAAAGCAATCGGCTGTCCCCTTCCTGACATTGTTTGGCTGAAGAACAGTGATATCATTACCCCACACAAGCATCCACATATCAGGTGAATATTTTCTGTCACAATAAACAGTACTATAAACAATTCAAGAACAATGGTGATGTCCAGTGCTGCAGTAACTATAGAGGCATAAAGTTGACCAGCCACAGCATGAAGTTATGGGAAAGAGCAGTGGAAGCTAGGGTAAGAGGAGAGATGGTGATAGGAGATGTGAGCAGCAATATAGTTTCATTCCAGGAAAGAGTACTACAATTGCAAGATTTGTTTTGAGAATTGTGATAGGAAAGTATCAAGAAGGCCAGAAGGAGCTGGATTGTGTGTCTGTGGATTTAGAGAAGGCATATGACAGGATGCCGAGAGAGGAGTTGTGGTTCTGCATGAGGAAATCAGGAGTGGCAGAGAAGTGTGTGAGATTGGTGTAGTATGGATATGTATGAGGGCAGTGTGACAGCAGTGAGATGTGCAGTGGGAATGACGGAAGCATTTAAGGTGGATGTTGAATTGCACCAGGGCTCGACCCAAAGCCCTTTCTTATTTGCAATGGTAATGGACAGGTTGACAGATAACATCAGGCATGAGGCCCCATGGACAATGATGTTTGCAGAGGATATTGTGATCTGTACTGAGAACAGGGAGCAAGTGGAAGAAAACATAGAGACATGGAGGTGTGCACTAGAGAGAAGGGAAATTAAAGTCAGTAGGAGTGAGACAGAGTATGTATGCATGAATGAGGGTGAGGATAGTGGAATGGTACAGCTGCAAGGAATAGATGTGGTCAAAGCAGATGAGTTCAAATACCTGGGGTCAACTGTACAAAGTAATGGCAAGTGCGGAGGGTAAGTGAAGAAGAGAGTGCAAGCAGGTTGGAATAAATGGAGGAGGAGTGATTTGTGACAGAAGATTGCCAGCAAGGGTGAAAGGGAAAGTGTACAAGACAGTAGTAAGACCAGTGATGGTGTATGGTTTGGAGACAGTGGCACTGACAAAAAGACAGGAGGCTGAACTGGAGGTAGCAGAGTTCAAGGTGTTGAGATTCTTATTAGAAGTGACAAAGTTGGACAGGATAAGAAATGAGAATATTAGAGGGACAGGACATGTAGGACGGCTGGGAGACAAAGTGAGAGAGGTGAGACTGAGATGGTTTGGACACATACAGAGGAGAGATCGAGGGTATATTGGGAAAAGAATGCTGGAAATGGAGTTACCAGGTAGAAGGAAATGAGGAAGACCAAAGATAAGATTTATGGATGTGGTGAAGGAGGACATGAGGATGATTGGTGTGGCAGAAAAAGATACGGAGGACAGGAGGAGATGGAGGGACATTATCCACTGTGGTGACCCCTAATGGGAACAGCCGAAAGAAGAAGAAGAAACAGTACCACAAGCAATAAATATTTCAATCTAAACATTTGAAATTGTGCTTGTTTCTAGAATTGAGGGTGGCAAAGGGGAAGCTTCTTTCAAGATCTCCCAGAGTTCTGGCTCTGATACTGCATGGTACACTGCTACAGCTATTAACAAAGCTGGCCGGGATACCACTCGCTGCAAAGTCAATGTTGAAGTAGAGGCAGTGGGACCTCAGCCAGAGAGAAAACTTATTATTCCTAAGGGAACTTACAAAGCTAAGGAAATTGCTGCACCAGAGTTGGAGCCACTGCATCTCCGCTATGGTCAGGAACAATGGGAGGAGGGTGACCTTTATGACAAGGAGAAGCAGCAGAAGCCACACTTCAAAAAGAAACTAACCTCAGTAAGACTCAAGCGTTTTGGTGCTGTACACTTTGAATGCAGACTCACCCCTATTGGTGATCCCACAATGATTGTTGAGTGGCTGCATGATAGCAAGCCCCTGGAAGCTGCTAACAGACTGCGTATGGTCAATGAGTTTGGTTACTGCAGTCTTGACTATGAAGCTGCTTATGCCAGAGACAGTGGTATCATCACCTGCAGAGCTGCCAACAAATTTGGTGTTGACCAGACCTCAGCCACCCTGATTGTGAAAGATGAGAAGAGCCTTGTTGAAGAAAGTCAGTTGCCTGAGGGTAGAAGGGGACCGAGAATAGATGAAATTGAGCGCATTGCTCATGAGGGAGCTCCTGCTGGAGTTACTGGAGATGAAATCACTGAAAAAACCAAGCCTGAGATTGTCTTGCTTCCAGAACCCATTAGAGTACTGGAGGGGGAAACTGCTAAGTTCCGTTGCAGAGTAACTGGGTACCCAAGCCCAAAAGTCAACTGGTACCTGAATGGACGACTTATTCGCAAAAGCAAACGATTCAGACTACTCTATGATGGCATTCACTACCTTGAGATTGTGGACTGCAAGTCTTATGATTCAGGAGAAGTCAAAGTCTTGGCAGAGAACCCTGAAGGTGCAGTGGCACATGCTGTGAAGTTTGAGATTCAACAGAGGGAAGACTTCCGAGCAATTCTCCGTCGGGCCCCAGAAATTAAGCCTCCTACAACTGTTCAAGAGCATGGCAGAGTATCGTTTGAGGTTATTAAACCTGAGAAGTCCTCAGAAACCTCCAAAGAGTCAAAAGAGGTGGTGAAGCTGAGGAAAGCGGAGAGGGTAATCCATGAGAAATTAACAGAGGAATCTGAAGAGCTGAGAAGCAAATTTAAACGCAGAACCCAGGAAGGCTACTATGAAGCAATTACTGCAGTTGAACTAAAGTCCCGTAAGAGAGATGAGTCCTATGAAGATATGCTCAGGAAGAGAAAAGATGAACTCCTTCATCATACCAAAGAACTAACTGAGGCTGAAAAGAAAAGGGAAGAAGAGGAGCATAAACTCACTATTCCCAAAATCAAACCAGATAAAATAGTACTTTCACCCAGTATGGAGGCTCCAAAAATTCTGGAGCGTATTCAGAGTCAGACAGTTGCCCAAGGCGATGAAGTACGCTTCCACTGCAGAGTTGTTGGTAAACCAGAACCAGAATGTCAGTGGTTCAAGAATGGTGTTTTGCTGGAAAAATCAGACCGAATTTATTGGTACTGGCCTGAGGATCACGTCTGTGAACTGGTTATTAGAGATGTGTCCACTGAAGATTCTGCTAGTATCATGGTCAAAGCCATGAACATTGCAGGAGAGACCTCAAGCCATGCCTTCTTACTGATTAAAGGTAATTTTTTAGTAGTAAAGCTAGAATGCCTGAAATATTCTTAATATTTCCCCTGTTATTTTTTCTTTCTATGTTCTATCCCCTACATGATTGCCTCTTTTATTTGTTTTAGCAAAACAAGTTGTATCATTTACTCAAAGGCTAGAAGATCAAAACGCCAAAGAAAAGGACACCATGGTGACCTTTGAATGTGAGACCAATGAGCCTTTTGTCAAGGTTAAATGGCTGAAGAACAATGCAGAGATTTTCTCTGGAGACAAGTACAGGATGCACTCTGACAGAAAGGTGCATTTCATGTCTGTACTCATCATCAACATGAGTGATGAAGCAGAATACAGCTGCGTAACCACCGATGATGACCACATAAGAACTACTGCAAGACTTTATGTTGAAGGTAATGGTGCTAAGCAGGAATTAACTATCTAAAGTTGTATATGTGATAGCATTTAAAGCATAGTAAACCTGATTTTCTACATTTCCAATATTTTGTGCCATTAAATTGGTAGTGTTGCATATTATCTGTAATGGTGATTTATTTTAATTGTCATATAGGGGCACCACTTGAAATTGTGAAGAACCTTGAGAGTACAGAAGTACCAGAGTCATATGCTGGGGAGTTTGAGTGCGAAGTGTCCCGTGAAGATGTTGAAGGCACTTGGTACTTTGAGAACGAAGAGATAACTCCTAGCCTTAAATATGTTGTGTCCTCCCGTCGTGGTCGCCACAGCCTATCCGTTAAAGATGTGAAAAAAGAGGACCAAGGCAAATACACTTTCATAGTGGGTGACCTGAAGACAAGTGCTTCCCTAAAGATGAAATGTGAGTATTCTTGAAAGGGGGTCAACTGTATTTCTCAGAAAAAAAAGGTTTTCTGCCTCTGTATTTTTCATAACAATCAAAATTTTCTGTTCATGCTAGTGCGTCCAGTTACACTGATGCAAGGTCTGTCTGACTTGACAATATGTGAGGGGGATATCGCCCAGCTGGAGGTTCGATTCTCTCAAGAAAATGTGGAGGGAACTTGGATGAAGAATGGTCAAGCCATCTCGGCCACAGATAGAATTCATATTGTAATTGACAAACTGAACTATAAGCTTTTAATTGAAGATGCGAATAAAGATGATACTGGAATCTACTCCTTTGTTGTCCCCACCCAAGATATCTCCACAACTGGAAAGCTTCTTGTTCAAGGTAAATTGCACAACCAGTGCCTGGTGGTGATACATAATTGTTTTGTCTAATACAGGGATATTTGATTGGATAAATATAATCTTTATTTCTTTACAGCTATTGACTTTTTGACACCATTAAAGGACATTTCTTCAGTAGAGGGTACAAAGTCTGTTTTTGAGGCCAAGATTACTGCAGCTGATGTGAGCTCAGTGAAATGGTACCATCATGACAAACTGGTGATACCCAGCGACAGAGTGCAAATGGTCGCAAAGGGTTCTAAACAACGTCTCGTGTTGAACAGGACCTATGCTTCTGATGAAGGACAATATACGATGGTTGTTGGGCGTGTTGATTCAACATGTAAACTGACTGTTCAAAGTAAGTTCTGCATAGATTTTAATAATAATAATAATGTGATGTCATCTATTAAAGAATAATTATAAAATCAATAGTAAACTCACATTATATTACTGTGGCTTTCAGAAATCAGCATTGTAAAGCACATGGAAGACTGTGTTTGTACAGAGACTCAGAATGTCACATTTGAGGTTGAAGTATCTCATCCTGGAATTGATGCTCTCTGGACATTTAAGAGTCAACCTCTAAAGGCTGGTCCCAAGTACAAAATTGAGAGCAAAGGCACCCGCTATAGCCTCACTGTCCTTAATGCCATGAAGGATGAGGAGGGAGAGTATGTCTTTGCTGCTGGCGAGAAGACATCTAGTGCAAAGCTTATTGTTTCAGGTATACAAATATTAAAGGCCATTTGACATCTACATCCATGTTGCAACTCTTTACATTAAAAGATCATATGATTTATTGTTTTTTTTTTTCCTCCAGGTGGTGCCATAAGCAGACCACTTTGTGATTTGACAGTAGCAGAGTCCCAGTCAGCGGTGTTAGAGTGTGAACTTGCAAGCGCATCTGCTGAGGGAAAGTGGCTTAAGGATGGACATCCTGTTAACTTCAGTGACAATGTCAGGAGTGAACAGGATGGGACTGTAAGAAGCCTTGTCATTGACATGACCAGACCACAGGATATTGGCGAGTACACATACCAGGTTGCGAACTCTAAGACATCTGCCAACCTGAAGGTTGAAGGTACATTCAAATGTTACTGTATACTTCATTCTGGTTTAATTAGTTTGTGTTTGTCTTCTGGTTAATAATAATTAAATGCCATTTTATAGCTGTTAAGATCAAAAAGACCATGAAGAACCAAACTGTCATTGAGACACAAGAGGCCATGTTCAGTATTGAACTCACTCATTTGGACGTGAAAGGGGCCCAGTGGATCAAGAACGGAGTAGAAATCCTTCCCAGTGATAAATATGAAATCACGATAGACGGCATGATTCACACCCTGAAGATTAAAAATTGTAACACCCAGGATGAATCTGTTTATGGATTCAAACTTGGAAAACTCACAGCTAATGCAAGACTCAGTGTTGAGAGTAAGTATTTGTCCATTGATGCTTTCATACAAATGTGTCCATGGACTGCTCTTTTAATTTTTAATCTCTTTTGTAGCTATCAAAGTTGTGAAGAAGCCAAAGGATGTCACATCATTGGTGGGTGGCACTGCTTCATTTGAGCTGAGCCTATCACATGATGACATTCCAGTTACATGGATGCTCAAGAACCAAGAACTCACGCCAAGCTCTAATATTAAGATACTCTCAGAAAGAAAAGCCCACAAGCTGGTTATTCAGAGTGTGGAAGAAAGCATGACAGGAGAATACATTGCTATCATTGGACATTTGCAGTGCAGTGCACACCTACATGTTGAATGTATGTAAACTTTTACATTCTGTCAAGTGCACATCCACAGATATTAGTATAGAAGATGCATAATAATGTCCATTTTTCTCATTTATTTAGCTTTGAGGGTCACAAAGCCCATGAAGAATATTGAGATTCCTGAGACCCAGGTGGCCACATTTGAATGTGAAGTTTCACATTTTAATATCCCGTCCATGTGGCTGAAAAATGGAGTTGAGATTGAAGTGAGTGAGAAGTTTGGAAGTGTGGTGCAGGGCAAGCTGCACCAACTAAAGATCATGAACACCAGCAGAGGTGATGCTGGAGAGTACACATTTGTCTGTGGAAATGACAGTGTCTCAGCCACCCTGACTGTTAACCGTAAGTCAGTTTACAGTTTTCTGTATGCTTGTTTGTTGCTTTATAATGCAAATATAACAAAGTACATGCACCCTTTTTTTAATATTTCAGCCATTCAGATCACCTCCATGCTCAAAGACCTCAACGCTCAAGAGAAGGACACCATTACATTTGAAGTGACTGTTAATTATGAGGGTGTTACCCACAAATGGCTGAAGAACGGTGTAGAGATTAAATCCACTGACAGATGCCAAACTCGTTCCAAAAAGCTCACTCACTCTCTCACCATCCGCAACGTGCACTTTGGGGATAGTGCAGAGTACAAGTTTGTGGCAGGATCTGCTCAAACATCAGCAAAGCTGTTTGTTGAGGGTGAGCTCTTAAATTCTAATTGGTATAGCCAATTTTGGTTATAGACCTTTTAGGTTGATCATGATGATGCACGTTTTCTTCTTCTTTCTTCTTAGCTCGTGTCATTGAGTTTACAAAACACATCAAAGATATCAAGGTGACTGAGAAGAAAAAGGCCATCTTTGAATGTGAGCTCTCTGAGCCCAATGTTCAAGTCACATGGATGAAAAATGGGCAGGAACTTGAGATAACTGAAAGGTGCTGTTGTAATAACTTTTACTCATAGCGATTCCTGTTTATTTAATTGATCTAATGTTCTGATTCAATTTTGTCCTAATCCCTACAGGTTCAAGGTTTCCACAGACAAGTACATTCAGCGCTTAATGATACAGACTGTTCGCATGTCTGATGCTGGCGAATACTCTGTGGTTGCTGGCTCAAGCATGTCCAAGGCTCAGCTCACAGTCGAGGGCAAAGACGTCCGCATTAGCGAACCTGTTGAGAAAGAAATAACAGTAATTATTCATATTCACTTTCCTCATATTTTATGACAGGAATTGTGACGTTGCCAAAAAAACATGGTCACGGTCAGAATTTTAGCTCACTATGTATTTTTTTTTTTCCAGGTGCTTGAGAGGCAGAGAGCTACACTGGAATTTGAAGTTAATGAGGATGACATTGAAGGACGCTGGCTCAGAAATGGTGTTGAAATTCAACTCACACTTGATAAGCGTTTTAACTATGTCACCATTAGAAAAATTCATCGCTTGACAATCAGTGAAACCTGGAGGAGTGACGCTGGGGAATACACTTTCATTGCTGGGAAGAACAGGAGTGTGGTGACGCTACATGTCAACAGTAAGTGCTGTTTCTGGGTTTCAACATTTTATGCCATGTGGATTGTTTAATTGTTTAACTGTATATATGTAGTACCCTACCCTGAAATAAATAAATAAATAAATAAAGCAAACATGACGATCAGATATTGATAGGGATAGGGAAACCATTTAAAAAAAAATAATTGTAGTTTCCCGTCTTTAAATTAAAAACAAACTAAATAACTACTCCATTCAAACTATTTAAAGCTGTACTGCCTTTCAGATTTTTCAAGCGTAGGTCATAAAAAGAATTTTCCCCGATACCCAATTATTTTTGTTTAGTGACCTACTGAATTCGAATCACAGACTTCCAATTTTATTAGTTTTTTTTAAATAGAACAATTAATGACTTTAGGGCCACGTGGCCCTAAATTCTCCACTATTTTTTCCTGCTTCCCCATGACCCAATACAAGATACTACGTCATGCATCACGTGGTGGGCTTTCCCCGTTCGCGTAAGGCATTGTGGGATACAAATTTGAAACAGGAGAGAAAAATGGAGGATATGAGTGTGCAAATGAAATGTGAAAGACCGACTACAGTAACAGAAAGTGAGAAGAAAAGACGTTATGTTCTATACGAAGGAAAGGAAACGCAGGACCAAACTAATAAATATCGGTGCTCAGCGAGCACCTCGGTGTGATCAGCTGTT
>JAODOF010000028.1:1234870-1247368 GCA_027576175.1 Sciades proops | reverse complement strand
TCGATTTCAGTGAGAGGTTCAAAAGCCACCTTTCTCAACGTCTTTTTGTGAAATCCTGTGTTCATTCACCCTTTTTTTATTAGTTCATGGGGAACCCTGAAGAAACTTTTCAGTTTCACGGTTTGATTGATTCGAACAACCTAAAACAATGCAAGCATAAGGCATTTTTCATGCGAGCAATGTGCCTTCTCTGTACAAATGTTTTAACTGAGTTTTGGTAGACCACCAGCTAAAGTTTTGAATAATTAATGAGGCGGATGTGACGTCACGCGAAACCCAGCAATCCACATTGAAACAGCCAGGGTGAGTCTAATGAGTCTTATGCAAATGGGGCCGTGCAGTGCTTTGTCCTGCAGGCGCGTGCGCGCGCGCGCACACACACACACTCCCTCACTCTCTCTGCAAACTTACAAACTTTGCCTATTTTCGAGCCTGTTAAATAAGACAAGCTGAATGTATGTTTTGATTTATTTATTTATTTATTTAGCCCACTAAAATTATTCAGCACATGCATGATGAGTTCTGGGTCAAAACGAAAACTTTGCAACTGGCTGATTTTATATATAAAATAAATAAAATCAGCTGTTACATCCATTAAACATGCATTATTTAATGGGCATGTTGCAAATGATGCTCAGTAACTTTGCTTATATTTGAATAGTGGTATAAATTTGCATGGCTAACAAAAGCACCTCAACACTCACTGTTTTGAAAGCAACGCCAGCATGCTTGAGATATTCATATTTCTGACACGTAGCTCCATCACTCTAGACACCAACGCCCTGTTGTGATACGCGACACGTCTGGTTGCAGAATGCTGGCTTGCAGTGTAACACACATACACTGCTACTACTTCTCTGGAATTCCGTGTTCTTACTTCCTACTTCTGGGATAACTTGAACTTCTCTTCTTTGGCAGTCCATTGTTTTCACTATTGACTCTGTTTTTGGGAGTTTATTTTTGGCAAGTGCATGTATGCATTTGCACCCACATGGCCTGCATTTACACCTTCCAAAAACTCTTCTCACAACGTGCCTTGCACAAAAAATAAAAAAGGACGAACAGTGTAGTGCCCCCACCGATGGCCTCTCTGGACTTGCAAACCTGGACTCAAGTGGTGCACAGAAGTGCAACGGACTTGGTGGATGGTTACTTGAACACAGAATGGCATAATAATAATTTATTATTATTATGTTGATGTGGGGCGGCACGGTGGTGTAATGGTTAGCACTCTCGCCTCACAGCAAGAAGGTCCAGGTTTGAGCCCCGTGGCCGATGAAGGCCTTTCTGTGCGGAGTTTGCATGTTCTCCCCGTGTCCGCGTGGGTTTCCTCCGGGTGCTCCGGTTTCCCCCACAGTCCAAAGACATGCAGGTTAGGTTAACTGGCTCCTCTAAATTGTCCATAGGTGTGAATGGTTGTTTCCCAAGCCTGGAAATGGGAGGGTTGCGGCAGGAAGGGCACCCGGTGTAAAACTATGCTCCAATTAATATGACATGTGGATCAATAGGATCCACATGGACCCCGACCTGGTAATATTGCTGAACAAGGAAAGAGAAGAAGATGATGTAATAGCCAATATACTAAAACTTGCCTGTCCATTTTTATAACCTTTTCTTCGCAATCTAGGTGGTTGAGAAGCAAAGAGCCACTTTTGAGTTTGAAGTCAGTGAGGATGAAATTGAAGGTCGCTGGCTGAGAAATGGTGTCGAGATCCAATTCTCTCAAGAGAAGCGTTTCAACTATGTGGTGATCAGAAAGGTGCATCGCTTGACAATTGCTGAAACTCACCAGAGTGATGCTGGGGAATACACTTTTATTGCTGGGAAGAACAGGAGCACATTGAACCTGCATGTCAACAGTGAGTGTTCATACATAGTATCTCCAAGCTTTGCTTTTGTTTTGCAAGTAATACTTATTAAATCTCTTATGAAGCAATTACTAAAGTTCTTTACTTCCATATCATATGCTTGCCAGTTTGTGTCAGTTGTTTGCTGCACATCTGTTTAGCTGAAAGACTTCCCATTATTATAAATACTCATAGTGAGTTGTGTTTAGGTGTCATATCTCTTCCTATTTGTCTTAATTACCTTTTAAATACAATTCAGTTCCTGAGCATCCTCAGATCATCAGGCATATGGAGCCTTTGTCTGTTGAGGCTGGTAAACCTGCACGCTTCTCTGTGGAAGTGACTGGCATCCCTCAGCCCCAGGTCTCCTGGTATAAGAACTCTCAGGCATTATCTCCTGGATTCAAGTGTAAGTTCCAGAGAGAAGGAAACGAACACACTCTGCTGCTCATTGAAGTTTTCCCAGAGGATGCAGCTCAGTACACTTTTGAAGCCAGAAATGATTTTGGTCAGGCCACCAGCTCAGCTGTACTCAATGTAGAAGGTATGTATGATTGAGGAAATGTATCTGAAAAAGCTTCAATCAAAGGTCAATTGAAAAAAAAAAAGAAAAAAAGATTGGTTTGGCTCAAAGCTATACAAGTTTGCTAACATCTGTATTTCTCTGTAATCAGTTTCTGAAGTGGTTTCTCCAGATGTTGGAGTTCCACTGTCTCCACCTGTGATAATATCTCCTCTACATGATGTATCTGTTGAAGAGGGAGAGTCTGCCAGATTCCAGTGCCATGTCTCTGGACAGGGTAAGGCATTTGTCTGAAACAGTAATGACTGAGTCATTATCAAGCTACACTATAGGCAAGAAGTACTGAACATGTACTGACATTTTAATAGACTCCAAGTATTAGATTAGAAATGTCATGTTCTGGACAATATGCCCAGTCTTTTATTGTTGAGAACAGTCAGTGAGGGTTAACAGGGTGCAACAGTGGCAGCAAAAGCTCAGTAACCCAATGCCTTATCCACAAAGCTAACATTTTCTTTCCAATTTAACACAAATAAGTTAATGAATACAACATTCCATCCCTTGTTGTATATTCATATACTGTATTACTATTCATTATCTTTGTAAAAAACAAACATATTCACATGTTACATTTAACAGTTATTCCACGAAATCGAGTCGTACATGAGCGATAGCTGACAAGGTGCCTAGCACTGAGTTGTCTATAAGCCATGTACAACAAGATTGAGTGGAATAACTGTTTTATTCTCTCCACATTCACTGGATTTTGAGAAACAGCATTTTTATTTTTATATTTTTGCGAATTTGATGAATAAAAACTTTATACAAAACGTCCGACAAAATAATTTACACTTAGAATGTAAACAAACCGGCAAAATGACAGTCGCAATTTGTGAAAAATGGAATAATAATAATTCTTGAAAAATAAAAAAAGATACATTCTTCCTATCAAATACTTTCATTCCATATTTTGTCACTTTTTTAGTCTTTTTGTGGTTTTTGTTTTCGAGTAGAGTTTTTATTTCGTCCTCGGTTGGTTCAACAACATGCTCCACCATTTTGTTTTTCTCTACTCACAGTATATGAGCTGATATCCTAGTAGTACAGTAGCCAATCAGAGTGCACGATTGCTCATATGCAGTGAATGTGGATATAATAAATTAGCATATTCATTATCTTTGTTAAAACCAAATTTGTTAATGTTTATTTTTAGTCTTACTCCCAAACCTCTACTTGACAAAGAGCATAAATTGATTGCTAATCATTGCGATGACCTGGCGACTTGTCCCGGGTGTACCCCGCCTCTCGCCCATAGTCAGCTGGGATAGGCTCCAGCTTGCCTGCGACCCTGCACAGGATAAGCGACTACAGATAATAGATGGATGGATGAATGCTAATCAGTTTCAAATTTTCTCTGTCTTTTTTTCTAGATCTGAACGTTACTTGGTACTGCAAAGATAAGGAGATTAAGCCATCAGACAACCTCAGAATGTCCCAGTATGATGAAAGCTGCCAGCTGGAGATTGTCAGAGTCTATGCTGAGAATGAGGGGCCATACTCCTGTGTTGTTCGCAATTCCTCAGGGATGGTCTCTTCTTCAGCAGGTTTAAGAGTCAATGGTCAGTGTGCAAAAAATAAAATAAAATAAAAAAATATATGCAAAAACATATAATGTACATTAATTAAGCGTGTTGCATGCTTCATCAGATGATCAGGTTGTTTGAACAAAACTCTTGCACATTTGCCAGCCCAAATCTGGAGGACTGGGGTACAACACAGTTTGACTGCATTCACATTACAAGCTTTATTGCTTTTTGCTCAGATCCTCTCTTTATGCTTTGAAGGTTCACTTTTGCGTTTGTGTCATCAGTGTGACGAGATCTCTCCTATGAAAGTACCCGCATGTGTAAATTTTCAAACGCAATAACATTCATAGAAGAGGCATGTTGAGCAACCATGGTCACGACATCTTTTGCCTCATTGATCTTCGCTGTAAAGCTTCTTCCTTTGGCCTTGTATCCAACCAAGTATGTTTGTGGGCCCTGCGCTACCATTTCACGCCATGGTTTCAGAAGGGTCCTTACAGTTTGGCCTGGATTGACTTGTTTCCACAAATACTGAGCAGATATTTCACCATGCATCTGCTGACTACAGTCACACCTGCTCTTCTATTCTTTTTGTTTTTTAAACACTGGTAACACTGGATGCTGACTGGCGGTATGCGCATGTGCAGTGAAGTTTGCTGTGCACTCTAGAAGACACGCTTGTATCACAGAAATTGTACAGTGGCTCATTGTAATGTCACACGGCACTTTTATCATCCCACACTGAATGTCTTGCTGACGCCCAGGGACTGTCTTATGCCAAATCTTATAACTCTTACTACCATAAATGCACTGCTTTATCAACATCTTCAACTAGAGAACAAAGATACCTGGCTAGTCTTGGATACAACCACATTCTTTATTTCATTCATCAGTCGTGAGTGTTGCAGTACGGTAGATGTGTGTCTCACAGTAATTGCTTAGTGTCAGTGACTACCAGTCACAAAAAAAAAAAACTGACCAGCAACAGTTTTTGCTCTTACTTCTGCTGCAATGCAATTGCATGGCCAAATATCAGATATGCATCCTATCTGGTGGCTCAAATCTGATTTTAACAGCTCAGATCTTGTCTCATTTAGGCAAAGCATCAGATTAGTGCCACTTTAAACCTGTAATGGGAATGTAGCCTGAAGTAATTTACCTGCTCTTACTCAAGCCTGGTGGTTAAATAATTACTTTAATTGGTGGGCAGGAAAGTCACCATACTGTGCTGGACTTGGCCCTCCAGATGACCAAAAAATAAAAAAATCCCCAACAAACCTAAGCAGACACACTGCAACACGTCACCTTTTCGCCTCCACCAACCTCACCCTGTTCTAATTACCTCTTCAGAATCAAGAATACAAACATTTAAGTCTGATGTAATTGTTTAATCTTATTTTCTATTGCTCAGATCACAATGTGAAAACCATAAGTAGACAAAGTGTGTCGAGCGGTGAAGTATCTCTTTTGGAGGGGATCACTTCTCACACCTTGACTGAGACTCGTTCTTCTTCCACATTTGAAATGGTGTCCACTGTGGAAACATGCACAACCTCGATGAAAAGCTTCAAAGTCCAACAACACATGTCGTCATCAGTGGAAGAGTATTCCAGCAAACCTGCTTTGACTTTGAAAATGAATGATCTCATAGTTAGCCTTGGTGACATGGCTCAGTTCAACTGCTCTTTCGCTGGGGAGCCTCTTACTGAAATTGTATGGGACCATAATGGAAGGACGCTCACAAATACAGAGAGAGTACAATGTATGGATCACGGAGGGGTCTTGTCTCTTATTATACTCAATGTGCAACATGCAGACGAGGGAAGTTACGGCTGTTCTGTTAAAAACGAAAATGGCGAGAATCGAACATCTGCACGGCTCACAGTAGAAGGTGCTTACAGGTTTTGTTTTACCTTTGATGTCCATTGCATCCTATTCTGCTTAACACTGGTGTATAATTTAAACCTGCATTATCACTGACTGTAATTTCTTGTATAATCTTGTGAATAGTCTAATCTCTGACAAGCTTGGCCTAACAATAGTCTGTCACCAAACTAACATTTTTTTTAATCAATTCTAAAATTTCCTTGTACTGAATAAATAATCCCTAATAAATTTCCATAACTTTATTCTCACCCAGCTAAAGAGGCGAACCCCAAAGCAGAAACCTGCATCCCTTCTGACTCTGTCAGTAAATCTTCTAAAAGCGAAAATGAGTCCAGTACAAAGACATCTGACAAAGAAAAACAGGAGTACATCCAGAATATTGGGCCTCTAAATACCTCCTCCCTGAAAGCAAGCTGGCAGATAAACCAGCATTACTACCCTGATGTGGTACCCTTGGTGGATCATGTCATGTATGCATCGATTCAGCCAGAGTTTCTCGTGAAACTACCCCCAGAAATCACCGCAAAGCAGCAAGACAATGTCTCTCTTTATTATTTAATCAAAGGACTCCCCTCTCCATATGTGATCAACCAGTTGATGGTCGAAGACTCACGGTCATACTCACCGAAGCACGATGGACCCTTGTGCTGCTTAAATGTAATGAATATTGGTCCCAAGCAAGGAGGCACTTATACATGCAAAATTGTCAGTGCTGCAGGAGATAATAAGTGCAGCACCCAACTCAGGGTGAAGACAGGTTGGCATTTGCATGCTTTGCTTCTTATAATTTTTTCTGGCTACACTTCTGTAGACAATTCTATTCTTACTCTTATTCCATGTAGGTTAAATGAGATATCTCTTAAAACAATGCAGCAAAAAAGACTCTGTAGAGAAATGACTGTGCTGGAAATCCTTCAAGGATGTTCTTCAAGGGAGATGTGGTTCATTATATTTTGAATTGAAAATGTATATACAGTTTAATGCACTGCCATTTTTACCCTGGAATGACAGCACTATACTTTCTAGCCTTTTGCATTTATGTATTTTTTTTTCTTTTATTTTACAGTGCCAAGGGTGGAGGAACCCGTGTATGTGGAAGAAGTCAAAGGTAAACTAAGCTATCAAATATCCTTCTTCTTCTTCTTCATATTAATGACAATACTAGTAAAATGTCTACTATATATAGAAGGTATATTCAGTAAGTGTCCTTGGTCCTTGCACAAATGATCTCTGATTGTATATATGTATACCCAAAGCACATCTAGTTTACAAATGTAAAATCTCTCAATTACCTATAACTTAAAGGTACTGACTGCAAAGTAATCTTAAATTTGCAAAATTGTTTTATTGTCCGTGGCATTTTCCTATGTCTCACAAGAACGATATCATGCAGACGAGATGTGATCATTTTGATGCCCTGAGGGTCACTTTTCTCCATTTTGGGACTGTTTTCCTCCCTCTTGAGGTAAACAGTACGGTACTACAGAAACAGGAAACAGCTGAACACGAGGGAGGAGTTTTAACTAATTAGCATAACTATGGAACTGCGTCACACTAAGATGGTGACGCGTGGAAAATATTGTGAGTCTGCATCAAGTTTTGAGTCGCAGGGATGTAATTTGTGGTTGACATTCATGAATAGATCCGTGAAACAAAAGACAAATGTTTCTATCTTTTCTCTGTCCCTGCTTTTGTGTTCTCGTTTCTTTCTCTGTAAGATCAAAACATTAGGTGTATAACTCCAGACTCGCTACCGTGGAATCGAGCTCATGCATTCTAAGGCTAAGATAGCTAAGCGCTAGCTAGAATGATTTAGTTATCTGTCCAGAAAAATGACACGTCGTCTCTTGCAGTTGCACTCACTAGGCAGGCTTTCCTTTCCTTTTCCACTGGAGGGAGAGCCGAGTCCACCATGTTTGCCCACGCTGACTTGTTTTTGGTTAAAAGTAGGTCAGACACGCCCCACGGTGGTCACATGATATCGTTGCCCGCTTGCTTCGGCAATCTCCTTAATCGTAAAATGCGAGATGCCTTTTATCTCGGCAAAACATTTACACACAGGATACACGGTGTGTGTGTGCAGCAGCAAAACATCTCGAAACTTCAACAGCAACAGAAATAGAACATTTTACCCAGAATTCAACTTTGTACTCAGAACCTTTAAACTGGTTTCTTCAGTAAATATTGTAATTATATAAAATGTACCTTTTGTGCACAGATTTTTCTCGCATGGCTGTGTGTACTGAAGAGGACTCTTACACCACAAACAAAACCTTTGAACTTGTGCCAGAATCTAAATTCTATTCAGAAACATTTGAGAAAAAAATGGAAAAGCCAGTTTTTGTAACCAAACTCTCCCCAGCAATTGTAACTGTGGGAAACACAGCTAAATTTACTGCAACTGTAGCTGGATTTCCAAAACCTGTTGTTCAGTGGTACCACAATGGCCAAGTCATAACCACTTCATCTATTTATACATTTGTGCAAGAGAATGAAGAATATACTCTGGTTATAAGCAATGTTAAAAAGGAATTCGAGGGAGAGTATACTTGTACTGCAAGCAACAGGTTTGGCAAATCAACATGCGCATCTTATCTTCATGTTAAACTGAAAGATGTCAAAAAAGTAGAGCAGGTCATCGGTCAACCTCCATATTTTACAAAAGAAATTGAGTCTGTGCAATGCACAGTTGGAGGCCAGGCTGTTTTTGAATACAAAGTTACAGGTTCTCCGTTTCCTGAAGTTCAGTGGTTCAGAGGCAGCCATCGTATTCAACCTAGTAAATATTGTATTATTATTAGTAACGTTGATGGATCTGGCTGCATAAAGATAATGGAAATTCAGCAAAGTGATGGTGGTCTCTATTCATGTAGGGCAACCAACCCACTGGGAGAAGCATTTTGCAATGCAGAACTAATTGTCTTCATTAATACTGTATCAACATCCCAACGACAAGAACAAGTTGCTTCAAAGAAGCAAAAAACATACAAAGTGTCCACGTCTGAGCATGCCACTGAATCCCGTTTATACAGTGTAAGTCTTTCTGGACGTGCCAGAGCTAGTTTGCAGGAAGGACACCAGATGATTTATACCATTGGCACTGAAGACAGACAGGTAGTATCAAGTGAACAAGTAGATACTCTTTGCGAGTTAGATGTTTCATCTGCAACTGTGCACAGAGAGCAGGTAACTCACCAAGCTGCAGTTCTTCAGTCTCATGAAATGCAAGAAAGAGTAGCTGTTGCTTCAACAGAGCCACATCAAGCTGTGGCAGCACCTCAGAAACAGCTCCACATGGCTGCAATGGCCTCTGCTATCCAGGAAAGCCAAGGCTTTGTGGAACAGCACTCTGATCGTATCGAAAGTCCTGAGGTTATAGATCATGAGCTCACTGAGGAACAGCCCTCACAGGTGATGTCTGCCATTTCTCAGAGTGTAACCCCTCTTACAATTGTGAAAACCGACCCTATAACTTGCAAAGAAGGAGAAAGCATACATGCTATTCCAGAACCAAAACATGCTGTCAGTAGTCATCAGGTTGAGACAAAGCTGGCCATCTTAAATGAAGAATACCAAAATATTCCTTTCCCTGAAGAGGAGAAATCGTTCAGAGTTGCAGAAGGGGTTAAGTTATTGTATTCTGCAGTATCTTCAGAGAACCTTCAAGTTACAGAGGCTCATTCTTCTACATTGCCGTCCTTGGAGTCTACTGAATCTTTAATCGGAAAGGAAAAACCCAAACCAGTACATACTTCTGTAAGTGAAGTAAAGCACACTCTTTCAAAAGAAAATAATTTCGAGATGGACAAACCAGTTGCAGAAGTTGCACAGTTGTCCAAAGACCAAATGTTAAAATCAGCCTTTATTGCTGAGGAAAAGCGTACACTTCATGCTGACAAAACAACAACTATTCCAGGTCTAGATAGTCCTGATTCAGTTCATTCACAGAAAGAAGAGGATCAGGTGCTTCATTTACAGGTAATCTGTGATCAAGATACTCTTCCATCTCCGGGTAGATGTATTTGTGAGAAACCAATAACTGAGCAAGCTGATGCCAGGAAAAGCTCAACTCTTATCCAAACAATGTCTGTGGATGAGCAGACAACTATTCATTGTGAGCATGTATCACAGTTTTCTTCTGAGAAGATAACAGAATGTCTAAAACCACAGAAAGAGGCTCCGACCAAGATGTATCTTCAGTCTATGCAGACAGAGAATACTTTATACAAAGAAGGATTACTTTCAATGGAAGAACCGGATCAGCAAAAAGCATCACAGAGACAAGAAAAACACCGTAAACATGCAGCTACTACTGAGGAGAAGTTAACGTTGATAGCAGATTCCTCCAAAGATCTTGATGTTTCTGTGAAAGGGCTGAAACCTGAACACAGAAAAGAACCCAAACCTTTGAGTGTTCTTCATGTGGTCTCCGAACCTATGCAACTACCAAAGGAACGTCCAATTGCTAGTTGTGATAAAGAGCATCATGCACTTGTACAAAAGGAGGACCACTGGAATATTACACATGCAGCGTCAGTGTTCGACAAATACGCAATAGAGGAGGGTCACACGGATAGTGTAAATGCAGTGGAGAAGTTGACTTGCAAGGTAGATTTCGAGCCTAAACTGTCAACACAGTCTGTGCATATTGAGGAACAGGCCATATCGACTGAAAGCTGTGCCACTCTTGAGGCTGCTGAGCAGGATTACGCTGTTCATATTCAAGAGGGTAAATCAGTGAAGCGGTCAATGTTAATTGAAGAGAAGCAAACTCTGACGGGTGAAATATCTCAGGATATTAAGAAATCAGAGTCAACAACAATAAATATTCTGACTGAGCCTTCTGAACCTCTTCTGGTGACAGAGTCTCAAGAAAGCAAAGCACTTCCCAAGGAACTCAGATTTGTGATTCCTGCTCCAAAACTACACAGCTTGGACATCAAGCATCAATTAAAAAATGCATTACAGTGTGCAGTGGCCTGTGATCAGCCATTAATCCTGGCAGATGTTGTAGGTAGTTTAAGAGTTGTTGAAGTGAAGGAGGTTAAGGTCCATAAGGAACCAAAGTACGCAATGTTCTCTTATCTTATTACAACTACGTCTGCCCCAATGGAAATAACAATTGCTTTTGAGGGTGAATATCCTCAAATAGCTGATCTTAGGAGTGAGCTTCAGTCTGTCTTAAACTCTATAGTTTACCAGGAACATCAGGTCTTCACTTCAGAACAGCCTGAGACAATGCCAGTCCTTAGACCTGAGCGGGCTCAGTTTAGAACAGCTACCTCAAAAGAGATGCTCTCACCAGTGGTAGAGTCTGTACGGTTAACTGAAAATGTGGAAGTGTTTGCACCACCAAAGGGTCAGTCAGCTGCTTTGAAGACTGAAGCCAAAGAATCTTTCCAGTATATAGCTGACCAGGAACAAATTATAGTCCAAGAGTCAAAACATCAAGTGATTCAGAAGGCCGTTGAAACAAAATCTTTTATCCGGGAATCAAATCAGACTGGAACACAAGAAATTCAAGAAGATTTTGAAAGTATCACTACTGACTTACCAGTGGCACCATCTCTAGCAGAAAAGCCTACAGATGTCCTTATTGAGAAACAGAACAGGGTAGAATTGATAAAAGAGGACGAAACATTGAAAAGAACATCAGAACAGAGTTTGGCAAAGAGAATTGCTTTTGAATTGCCATTAGAAGATATTGCTGTGGTGGAGAACTCTGTGGTTACATTTACTGTCCATATCAAAAACGTGAACCAAGTTAGCTGGTTTTTCAACGGCAAATTGATCAAATCTGGCAAAGAGTTCAAATGCTCTAAACACTTTGATGCGTATACCTTAGTAATCAGCAAAGTTACAAAGGAAAAACATGAAGGGGAATACACATGTGAGGCTGTGAGTGAAGGTGGCAAGGCCTCAACATCATCGAGACTCACAATTCTTTCAAGAGGTTTGATTATGGAGTTGTATTTGTCACAATGAGTCATCTAATCCTTAACTGTTTTCATTTTAGGTGTGGAAACTTTGATAATTTCTAATTAAATAATAGGCATCCATGTCACCCCCATATTCCCATTTAATTTATTTCACATTCCACCATCAACTTTCCATCACATTTTATTCATTTTTGTTTCTTTGGGGATTTTCATATCATCATTTCTCACTCTTTTAATTTATAAAATAACTTTCACGATTGTTGTGTCATGGACTGTTATGATTCCTGTGTTGATACCAAAAGTGGACAATATGGCAATGTGTTGTTCAGTCAGTACTTCCAGAATACCGACCACTGATGGATATTGTAAAAAAAAAAGAGCCTATTAACAAACTGTAGTATCCTAATTAAATATGAATCATAAACAATTTGTTTTTCCCTTATCTTCCTTATACACTATGTTGCAATATGTATTGTGTAACATAAAACATTTAAATAATATTGGCTAGCGTTGAGTGACATATCAGATATATTCTACTGTATTCAACTAGCATGATTTCGAACGAGTCAAAGACGAGCCAATGTTATTATTATTATTATTATTATTATTATTATTATTATTATACATACACACTCTCTTCATATCAGCATATCAGCATTCTTGAAGGCCAACGCGAGTTTAACTGCGAGTTGGCACTGTCAGCGCAGCAGTGAAGT
>JAODOF010000028.1:1142896-1154108 GCA_027576175.1 Sciades proops | reverse complement strand
CTCAACATTTTGTTCAAATTAATGAGAGAAGAAACAGAACATACCTCACTGCCTTTCTGAAGTTTCCCACCAGAGGAAGTGACATCACTCAGTGCAGGTGTCATGCGTATTATTAAAAGTCTTTGTGGATTGTATGTGGTTATATAACAGAGTTAACAGAGTTGACAAGAACATTGGGACGGATAAAAAATATATTTTTTAAATACTAAAATTTAATATAATACAGAATATAAAGTTTCTATGCAACTGATTTTATAACAGTGAATAGAATAAGCCCAAAGAAAAAAAAACAGTGTTAGACTGAATCACTTCCTGTTTACTGGAGTTGAATGGATGAATCAGGAGTCGAAGACAGCCAGTAACGTGAGGGGAGGGGTGGGGGTCATTTAGTTAATGTTTTATGGATAAGTTGGGTCTAAAATGTACATCAAGCATCGCTGTTGGTGAAAGTTTCTCATAATTTGCATTATTGTTCAAAACTGATTCAATAAAGATTTCTTTTGTGGAAAATGACAAAAGCTTTATCTCAGAGACGTGAAACGTACCCCGAATTCTAGAATGACCAACGGTATAAATTCTGGTTTATATAATTCATCAGCATATTTCATATCATGCAGTATAATAACATGGACATAACCATACTTATAGATATGTTATTGAGAAGAAAGAGAAAGTGGGCACCCGCTGGATAAAGTCTGGAAAGACATCAGGACCTGAAAACAAGTACAAGGTGATGGATGTTGATGAGGGTACCGAGGTGCAGTTCCAGGTCCGTGCTGAAAATGAGGCTGGAGTTGGCGACCCAAGTGAACCTACAGACATTATTACAGTTGAGGATCCTATAAGTATGTCAACACATTTTTGCAAACATCATATGTCACAAATTAGACTTCTTCTACAAATACATGAATAATGCATTATACAATGGCTTGTTTTAGGCCCACCATCTCCTCCAATTGAGGTTAAGATTGTTGATGCCAGCAGAGAGCACATCAATATCACATGGAAAGCACCAGAAAAGAATGGGGGAAGTCCTGTTACTGGGTATCATGTTGAGCTGTCTGAGGCTGACACAGATAAGTGGATGAGGATCAATGCTCGTCCCATAAAAGAGTTCAGATTCAAGGCTGAAGATGGCATTATTCCTGAGAAACAGTATGTTCTTAGAGTCCGTGCTATCAATGCTGTTGGTGTCAGTGAGCCCTCTGAAATCTCAGACAAAGTCTTTGCTAAAGATCCAGACAGTAAGCATTGTGTGGTTTTTTTTTTTTCAAAACAGCACTGATTTGAATAGTGTTTCTGTAAAAGTCTTTGTAATATATCTACATTTATTTATTTATTTATTTATTTTTAATCTCATAGGTGCACCAAAAATTGATTTGGAGACCCAAGACATTGTTGTTGTTGAGGGAGAGAAGTTGTATCTAAAGATCCCATATAGAGCAATTCCGAAGCCATCAATGGTTTGGAAGAAGGGTGAGGCAGAACTGAAGGCAGATGACAGGCTGACTATGAGATGTGAACTCAACAGTCTTCACCTTGAGCTTCTAAAATGCAAGCATGAAGATGCTGGTGTCTACACAGTCACTGTAGAAAACAGTCTGGGCTCAGCTACTGGAACAATTAATGTTAAAGTGATTGGTAAGAGAGCTGTGGGTTTTTTTTCTGTCTTAAGTCATATTTTATTCAGAAAACCAACAATTAATCAAATGGGTTCCATCGATAGGTCTGCCTGGACAATGCAAGAGCATCTCTCCAAGTGAAGTCACCAAGAACTCCTGTAAAATTTCATGGGAACCTCCAGAGAGTGATGGTGGTAGCCCTATTTTGCACTATATACTGGAGCGCAGAGAGGCTCAGAAGAAGACATTCTTGCCTGTGATGCCTGGAGTCAATGTACTAAGCTTTGTAGTCAAAGACCTGATGATGAATGGTGAATATTACTTCAGAGTTAAGGCTGTTAACAGAATTGGTAGTGGTGAATATCTTGAGCTTCGCAACCCTGTCATTACAGAGGAGCAGAAGCGTAAGTATAATTACCTTTTAAACAAATGCAATATTAACCACATTATTCCAAGTATTTTTTTATTGCTTGGTTAATTATTTTTGTCCTTTGAATTTTTCTTTTTGAAATATTTCAGAGCGGCCTGACCCACCAATTGAGGTTGAGGCACACAACCCTACCTCTCAGTCCGTTACAGTTACTTGGAAAGCCCCACCCTGTGATGGTGGCTGTCCAATTACTGGCTATATTCTGGAGAAAATTGAGAAGGATGGTGATAGATTTGTGAGATGTGTTCCAGACCTGGTTCCTGGTTTCTCCTACACCATCACTGGCTTGACAGAAGGCACAGAATATCAGTTCCGTGTTCGTGCAGAAAATGTGGCTGGAGAAAGTGACCCTTCCCGCAGCACTCCCCTAATAAAGGCTGCAGATCCTGTTGGTATGTTCAATGGCACAGCAGTAAAATAACATCACAAATACATCTAAAAATACCTATTAAATGAATGTTATTTAATTTAGATCCACCAAAGGTGTCACTACATGCACGAATTGCATCGGGCCTGACCATCAGGAAGGGTGAAGAGATGAGACTAGATGCCCACATTTCTGGATCACCATACCCCACTGTGACATGGTTCAGGAACGATGAGAATGTCCAGAAGACTGTCAAGAAGAAGCCACAATTCTTTGTGAAAAGGAAAAAGAAGACCAAGGCTATTCATCCCGAACCAGAGGAGGAGTTCTATCCTCCACTTCCAGATCGTTTGTCATTTGACCAGAGCAAGAGAGGCGAGACTGCCATGATGGTGCGTGAGGCCGTCAGAGATGATCATGGACTTTTCACCATCAGAGTTGAGAATACTCATGGTTTTGCAACTGCATCTTGTGTTGTCAATGTTCTTGGTAGGTTCTTGTGTTTTATGTTGGTGCTTTTCCACATTTGTGAATCTGTAATCTGTGATTAGCAGATTGTTCTAAAATGTGTTTTGCTATAATCTATAGATAAGCCTGGACCACCTGTAAACTTTGGATTTGATGAGCTCAGAAAAGACTCTGTCACATGCACATGGGATGCACCACTTGATGATGGTGGCAGTGAAATCATCAACTATATCCTGGAGAAAAAAGATAACACCACAGATGAAATTGGTTGGGTTACTGTTACCTCAACCCATAAAGGATACAACTACCCTGTAACCAAACTCATTGAAGGAAAAGAGTATATTTTCCGAGTGACAGCTGAAAACAAGTCTGGCCGTGGCCCACCATGCTATTCTGAGCCGCTTGTTGCAAAAAATCAGTTTGGTAAAACGTGCATGATTCTCATTTGTAGAATTGAAATCAAACAGTATCACTGCATATTATTCAAAAAACATCAGTTATCAAAATGGTAGTACAATTACTGGATGTTTATTTTTAAAAATTTTGGTATTCCAGAGCCTCCTGATGCTCCTAACATGCCCAGAATTGGAGAGGTCACTGCCAGCAGTGTTGCTTTGTCTTGGCATGAACCTAAGGACAATGGTAGTCCCATCTTGGGCTACTGGATCGAGAGACGTGAGGTCAACAGCAAGTACTGGACCAGAGTGAATCGCAATCTTCTCAGCGCCCTGGCACTGAAGGTTGAGGGTCTTATGGAAGGCCTGGTTTATGTCTTCAGAGTTTGTGCTGAGAATCTTGCTGGCCCTGGAGAATTCAGTGTCCCAACTGATCCTGTGGTTGCAATGGATCCAATCTGTAAGCTTCGTATTTATTTCACATGTTGGCTAAAATACTAAAGAGAGAATAATTATTATGCAATTTTAACAAGGTCATAAATACTCAAATAGACCTATTACTGACATAACATATTTGTGCAGTGCCTCCGGGTCCTCCTGTGCCAAGAATTGTTGATACTACAAATACAACAGTTGAAATTGCCTGGATTCCTCCGTTGTACAATGGTGGTGGAGATATTCTAGGATATCATGTTGAGCGTTGCCTTGTTGGGGAGAAAGAATGGATTCGTAGCACTGAGTTCAGATGCAAGGAATGCAAGTACACCTTGACTGGACTGACGGAGGGAGCAGATTATAACATTCGTGTATATGCTGTAAATGAAGCTGGTCATGGAACCCCAGGAATGACTGAACCAGTTCAAGTGAAAGAGCCTGAACGTAAGCTTATAAAAAATACAGTTCATAAAGCATTATTAATGAATAGTAATTATATGTCTAATGTAATGTTTATTCTATAACAGAGGCCCCAGGAATTGAGTTTGATATCTCTGTAAGGAATGGAGTTATAATAAAAGCTGGAGAGACTCTGCGTATACCAGCTTATGTTGTTGGCAGACCGATACCAGAGGTAAAATGGACAAAAGATGATGCTGAACCTGACAAAGAACATGTGATTATTGAAACTGTTGGAAAATGCAGCACTGTAAATATCAAGAATGCTCTGAGAACTGACCATGGCAAATATGAGATCACAGGAACCAACCCCAGTGGAACGAAATCTGCTTTTATAAAGGTTGACGTCATGGGTAAGTCTAAGTCAGCATCTTTAGGGCCATCGTATGTTTCTAATTTTGCATTGTCACAATAGATTTAAAATACCTGTCTTTTTTTTTTTTGTGTAAAAGATGTTCCTGGACCAGTGGTTGATCTCAAAACAGTCCATGTCAGCAAGAAGATGATCTCCCTGACTTGGTCTGATCCTGTTGATAATGGTGGAAGTGATATCATGGGATATGTTGTTGAGAGAAAAGATGCCAAAATGCACATCTACCGGCAACCGCTGGAAATTGCTTCATGCAAATGTGACATTGTTGGCCTTCTTGATGGTGAAGAATATATGTTCAGAGTGGTTGCCAGAAACAAGTATGGCCTTGGTGTCCCTGTTGAACTTGGACCTGTCCTAGCTGTGGATCCTAAAGGTAACACCAGTTCAACTGATCTCTCATCCTTTTTTCTTGCTTAGTTTAAAGACATTCACAGCAGTAATGAACACTGGTGTTTTCTATTTTGAATATCTTGAAATTTCAGGTGTACCATCTGCCCCAGAGAAGCTTCACTACACTGCAAGGACCAAGAACACTGTTACACTTGCTTGGCAGCCTCCTCGCAGTGATGGTGGTGCTCCCATCAGAGGCTATTATGTTGAAAAGATGCGACAAGACAGTGATGAATTTGATGTTGCTAATCATCAGGTCTGCAAAGATCTCACGATTACACTCGAAAATCTGAATGAGAACATGATGTATGACTTCAGAGTGAAGGCTGTCAATGAGGTTGGCGATGGTGCACCATCCAAACCAATAAATGTCCATATTCAAGATGATGAGTGTATGTAATAGTTTTATTATATCATT
This sequence comes from Sciades proops, assembly GCA_027576175.1. Taxonomy (NCBI): domain Eukaryota; kingdom Metazoa; phylum Chordata; class Actinopteri; order Siluriformes; family Ariidae; genus Sciades; species Sciades proops. The sequence continues at coordinate 1,148,751 of JAODOF010000028.1, read as the reverse complement.
TACTGTCATAACAATTATTTTACATTTTGTGTATTTAACAATATTTGTGTTTTTCATCTCTTTTAGTTGCCCCAACTGTGACTCTGTTGAAGTACTTCAAGAGCAATACCATAACTGTCAGGAAAGGAGCAGCCATTGAAATCCCTGCTGAAATTGCTGGTCTGCCATTGCCCACCTTTGAGTGGACAAAGAATGGAGTTGTTCTTGAAAAACCAACTGAGACCATGACACTTGAATCTGAGGAGATTAACAGACAAACTATTAAAACCAAGATTGCCATTCCTGAAACCGTAAGACAAGACACAGGCTTGTACAAATTAGCTGCTACAAATATTCATGGGACGGGCCAACAAATTATCAGAGTTGACATTTTAGGTATGGCTTTACTTTTCCTAATATGCTTTATGACAGCTTGATAGCAATTAATTACAGCTGTGCCCCCAGACAAGCACACATAATTTGACTTAGCAAATAATTAATAAGCTTTTTATTTCCATACATTAATTAAGCTCTTTATGAAAGTATGTACAATCAGTAAAAAGAACTATTCATAAAATCCTCAGGATACATATTAAATAATAATCTGGGTGAAGGTTTGCTTTTTTTTAGTTCTTAATTGTCTCTTTTTTCCCTCTAGATCGTCCCTCACCACCACAAAATGTTGTGGTCTCTGATATTAAGGCTGAATCTTGCTACCTCACTTGGGATGCTCCAGAGGACAATGGAGGAAGTGACCTCACCAATTATATTGTTGAAAAGAGGGATGCCAGCAAAAAGAAATCGGACTGGGAGCAACTGACATGTTGCATTATGGACAGGCGCTATGGGGTTAGTGTATTGTGAACATCCTGTGTTTTAAACAATAGCTTAATTAATGAAGAGAATTAATTTTGTAATTATGAAACACTGGTACTAATTCTGATCTTTGTGAAATTTTTCTTAAAGGTGTACAAGCTTGAAACCTATGGCACTTACCAGTTCCAGATAAAAGCAGAGAACAAGTTTGGAGTCAGTGATGGGTGTGAATCAGAGAAAGTTGTCCTCAAGGATCCATATGGTCTTCCTGGTCCACCCCAGAGACCGAGAATCCTTGGGCATACTTGTTCATCTATGCTGGTAGCTTGGGATCCTCCAAAGGACAATGGTGGATCAACCATTCAGGGCTACTGGCTTGAAAAAAGAGAAAGAGGAGCTGTATACTGGAGTCGAGTCAACAGGGCTCCTGTAACAAAGCCAGCTGTTAAAAGCTTAGAATACAATGTGCTGCATCTCATTGATGGTGTTGAGTACCAGTTCCGTGTGATGGCACAAAATGCTGCTGGCATTGGCCCCCCAAGTGAGGCAACCGAATGTGTGTTTGCCTTGGATCCAAGCAGTAAGTTTAAATTTTGCTGCATTACTTTTCCAATAAAGTTTTGTGTTGGCTGTTTTTAAACAAATTTTACCTTTATTCCACAGACCCACCAAGCCAGCCAACTGCACCTCAAATGAAAGACAAGACAACAAGCAGTGTATCTTTAGCCTGGACTCCACCAGATAAGGATGGTGGAAGCCCCATTAAAGGCTATATTGTTGAGGTTCAGGATGAAGGCTCAGAAGAGTGGAGAAGAGTGAATCAACCTGAAAAGCCCATTCTCACTACATCTTACACTGTGACAGGCCTCAAAGAGAACAAGAAGTGTCGATTCAGGATTGTTGCTCTTAATGCTGCTGGTGAGTCCGAACCAAGTCCCAGGACTGCTGACATTCTGGTACAGGATATCCTAGGTAAGATTTGCCTTTGCATTCCATGAAAAAAACATTGTTAAACTTTTGTAGTTTCCATGCCTTTTTTTTCAGCCTAATTGGTTTGGAAAATTGACCTTTCTGTTTTTGGCATTAATTGATTATTAACAAATTTGTTATACTGAAATTTTACAGAGGAACCCATTATTACGCTTGAAGTCTCAGCTCATGACCTGCTTTCTTGTCATGCTGGAACAACAATTAAAATCCCTGCCACCGTATCAGGCAGACCTACTCCAAAGGTCAAATGGGAATATGATGGAACTGCCACAACAGCAATAAAGAATGAGCAACACACTCTTCCAGTGGAGTCCGAGGTAAGACATTGCTTATTCATAATGCTTCCGGATCAAAACCCCTAATACAGTTCCCATGAAATTAATACTGTTGTATTAAAAATTATTCAACAGGTCTCAGTGACTGATACCACAGCAGAAGTTACTATCCCTGAGTGTAAGCTCAAGCACTCTGGACAGTACATCATTACTGCTTCTAATAAAGCTGGTACTAAAGTGGTTAAAGTCCGTGTAACAGTACTTGGTAAGACAGAGAATGTTTGGTAAACAAAACTTTGGCCATACAAACAAAAACTATTTAATAAACAAAATTATTTTCTTCAGATTTGCCTGGGCCACCCAAAAACCTCAAAATCAGTGACATCACAAGAAGTACATGCAGACTTACATGGAAGCCTCCAGATAATGATGGTGGTGCGAGAATCAAGAGCTACTACATTGAGAAGAAGACAGTTGAAGGAAAAGCCTGGACAAAGGTCAACCCAGCCTGTGCCAGTCAGTCCTTGGTAGTCCCAGACCTTGCTGAGGGACAAGACTACTTGTTCCGTATTCGGGCTGAGAATCGCTTTGGTATTGGGCCTGCTCTGGAAACCTTCCAAAGGACAAGAGCAAAGGATCCCATCTGTAAGTATAACGTTTCAGTGATCCTCTCATCAAATGCAAATTTGGCATGAAATATGTAGGGACTGCTCAGTGAAAAGGCTGTATATTTGCAGATCCTCCTGATGCACCCACAAGAGTCAAAATAGTTGATGTATCCAAGGGGACAGTGACGCTGACATGGAAGCCACCCAAAAATGATGGTGGCTCCCCTGTAACTCACTACATTGTGGAACGACTTTGGTGGGATTCTAGTGGAAAGCAGAGAGAGTCCTGGAGACAGTGCAATAGACGCGACATTGATACCACAACCTTCAAAGTGGAGGACCTTCACGAGGATGCTGAGTATGAATTCCGCGTCAAGGCTGTAAATGAGGCTGGTGCAAGTAAACCATCTTCTACTGCAGGACCCATCATCGTTAAGGAGCAGACAAGTGTGTCAAATACACCTAGGTTTATTCATTGTGTAGCAAGGCTTGATCTGAAATGCTACTATTGTTACTATTGCAAATTAATCCTGTAAACTGATTGCATTTGTTTGTTGTTTGCTATGTTAGTGTTTCTAAGTATTACTGAGCATTAAATAATGAGTTATTTAACATTTAAAAAATGTTTTTTTTTTTTGTCTAGGGGCACCTTCCATTGAGCTTGAAGAGTTCATGGAAGTGGAGCAGGCTACAGATATCAGCATTGTCGCTAAAATCAAGGGATGCCCATTCCCCACACTTACCTGGCAGAAGGCCCCACCCCACAAAAGTGATGCCAAGGTTGATATTGAATATGATGAACATATCAATAAGCTTGTGACTGACAATAGCTGCACTCTGCTGATCCAGCAAGGCAAACGCTCAGACACTGGTCTCTATACACTCACTGCCAGCAACAGCTTAGGCAAGGTCTCTAAAGAGATGAGGCTGAATGTTCTAGGTAGGTGATTCAAATAGCAAATTACTTACTATTGGTATAATCACTACATTGGAATGTAAATCAATCAATACATTGACCTTACTGTAATTCATCACCACATTTTCATTTTCAGGACTTCCGGGACCTCCTTCTGCACCGATCAAGTTTGAGGAGATTCATGCTGAAAATATCACCCTGTCGTGGCTACCTCCTATAGATGATGGTGGCTCCAAAATCACTAACTACACCATAGAGAGACGTGTTGCTAATAGAAAAACATGGATTCCTGTCCCAGGTGCACCCAAAGAGCGTATGTTCACAATTGAGGGTCTCATGCCTGGCCATGAGTATATGTTCCGCATCAGGGCACAGAATAAATATGGAGTTGGTGAACCTCTTGACAGTGAACCAGAGGTTGCCAGGGATATTTTCAGTAAGTAGTTATGCTCAAAAAGAACAGCCATTAGAAATTCATTAGCTCAGTTTTACCCTTAACATATTGCAACCTTTTTATAGCTATTCCTGGCCAGTGTGAGAAACCAACCCTATCAAGCATTACAATGGATTCAATGACTGTAAACTGGGAAGAGCCAGATACAGATGGTGGCAGTCCAATTACTGGCTACTGGCTTGAACGCAAAGAGACCTCATCAAAACGCTGGAACAGGGTTACCCGTGATCCAATCAGGCCCATGCCTTTTGGTGTTTCTTACAAAGTTACAGAACTCATTGAAGGCTGTCAGTACCTGTTCCGTGTGACTGCAATCAATGCAGCTGGATGTGGACCCCCAAGTTTACCATCTGACCCAACCATTGCCAGAGATCCAATTGGTGAGCAGCTACATTTCTATATACAGCTACACTTAGGGCAGATGCTTATATCAAATACAAATTACAATTGAGCTGAGTAGCTGAGAGTTAAGAGCCTTGTTCAAGGGGCAACACTGATAGCTTGACAGTACCAGAATTTGAACATTCAACCTTCAATCAGTAATCCAGAGCCCTAACCACTGAGCCACCACTTTTCTACAGGGACATTACAGTAGTAATTCTACTACTTGTGATTATATCAGAGTCTCAGATTTACATATTTCTGTTTTTGATTAGCTCCTCCTTCACCGCCAACCCCCAAAGTTACTGACTGGACAAAGACAACAGCTGACTTGGAATGGATTCCACCTCTAAAAGATGGAGGCTCAAGGGTTGTGGGTTACTATGTTGAATACAAAGAGGAAGGCACAGAGGCATGGGTTAAGGTATGCTGTAAACTCAAATACTTTCTTGACTACATGTGATAAGCTACTGTCCCAGTCAGCAGTGGCAGATTTAGATATGTGCAACATCTTGGCGGGGGTGGCACAGGGCATCTGTACATAAAAATAAAAAATCAGAACAGCGACATTTTCACGACTGGCTTCCTGTAGCTCATTTGCACATCACTCAATGATGTCACCATGTGGGTCAATTAAGAGTGGGTGCCTTGATTCTAGTTTGTGAGCTAGGTAGGTTACTTCCTGATCTTCCTCTCAGAAGTGCAAAGGAGGGGGGTGGGGGCATATTTGTTGACCTTAGTGCGACCAACTGGAAGTCCAAGGTAGGGGGAGTGGGGGCATTTATTACCTCTAACTTTGTACAGGACTTATGCAGTTAGTAAAATCAGAGGAGAAACACGCAAAACATATTTTTTAGATATTTTTGCAGCTTTGTCACTTCTTTATGAGTATAATATTATGCATGTAATGAAATAGGCTTGTACAACACTTATATTTATTAGCCAATGTTGCTTTGTTGCTTATTTCACGATATTCTATTTTCTGTCCAACTAGCTTACATAGCAATGAATATACTGTAATTTCACACAGTTTCATCATGATAATGTGTGTAGCCTGGAGAAAAACAATTACACCTTGCGAGCACAATATTGATTATTAATTTCATTGACGTGACATCATAATAGTTTTCTGTGATTGTGCTGACTAGGTCCGGAGCTGAGTAAGGAATTTACAATGCAGTATGCTAACTTAAAAGACGTCTATAAAAAGAAAATCGTACATTGGCTTGAAGATATGAAGTTTATCTTCTCGTGTTGAAAAACTCATATTTTTTATATGAAATACATCACAGATCTGAGTGACGTATTTAAATAATATTGGATGGCATTGAGTGGTCTATCAGATATATTCCATTCAGCGAGCATGATACTGAACAAGTCGAAGATAATATCTCATCTCATTATCTCTAGCCGCTTTATCCTGTTCTACAGGGTCG